>UELU01073271.1:0-12419 GCA_900490025.1 Megastigmus dorsalis | reverse complement strand
GAGAGAGAGAGAGAGAGAGAGAGAGAGAGAGAGAGAGAGAGAGAGAGAGAGAGAGAGAGAGAGAGAGAGAGAGAGAGAGAGAATTACAGGAGCAGCACGAGAAGGGGCAGCTTCTAGAGGAATCGCCGTGGGTTGGTTACCACCCTTGGTGACTCGCGATTTTTCAACTCAGCGGAACCTCCTCGAAGACAGAGCACTCAAGGAGCCGGGAAGAGAGCAGCTCCCCTGGCGCTCATTACATAAAAATGTGGCGGGTTGTAAAAATTATTGCGACGGGTGCAGGACTCCGGTGAGGTGCCCGGACTCTACGGAAAAATAAGGGTAAGAATCCGGATCGTCATGTCACAACATATAGAAACACACGCAAGCAACACACGCACAAACACACACTCACACAGACCCTCACTCACACAAATACAGGCAATCAAACAGAAAAAAACATACACAGATAAAGACACATTAAGCCACACAAAGAGACACAAATCCACACCAAAAGACAAGCACTGTACAATAGACACTGCGACGAGCGCCCCTCAACTACCGCAACCCGGCAAGCCTCGGTGCTTTCGCGCAGAGGGTTACAGGCGTGTACCCCCCACCCGCGAGGAAGCTGCGCATGCAGCTAACGCCGCTGAATGCTCTCGCTGCCGCCGTCGCTATCGAGCTATAAAAGGTGACACACGCGGTCGGAGAGCAGAGTCATCCCGGTACTCCGACTCGACTTCTCTCTATCCTGGTGCTCCAGGTAGCGAGTGGTCCCCTGACCGGTGCCCCGGGTTGTCCCCGCTGTAGACTCCGTGCTCCGTGCTACTGCGCAACCAGTCCTCGCGACTTGACTATTGGCGTCCCGGTGTCAAGTCTCCAGGGCTTCCCCCTTCCCCGACCTCGACGCGTCCGCGCCACCGCGACACCGCCGTCCGACAGTAGCTAACGAATTCCTGTTGTCCCAGGATTTTCTAGTTTCGTCATCTTATGCCCCTCCAGAATGGCGCTCCATTGCGGAAGGACAAGACCGACCCCGACCACACACCTACCCAATCCGCGTTCCGCGCCGTCTAGTCGCACCATCTAAAGGTGCCCCGTTGATTGCGCGACTCAGCGGCTACTGCCTCATTTACCGATGGCGCTCCGTCGTAAACGAGACAGTCGTTTAGCTTCTACTAGATGTATAGCCGAAATTGTATCTCAGTAGAGCGCTCTTGTTTGTTCAGGTCACGAACCCCATCGGAGCCGATTCCTAGCTCCGCTATCTTTTTGTATTTAGTTTATAAGGCCAATTTAATAAATATAGTTATTAAATAAACGCCTGTGTTCGCCCTGACTCATACACCCAGATACACGAACCCTGTTTCCTTGCTCCTACCACAGACCACGGAAAATCGCTTGGTTACAACGCAAACACGCACACACAAGCACACAAGCAGACACACTCTCATCACATACACATGCAAACACCACACACGCACAAATACAAACACATGTACACCAACTTACATCCACAAACACACACACCACGATATACATTTAAACATACACACAAACACACATCACACACTACCGCATACGTCGAAATACTCACACACACTCGCACAAACCAACACGCACCAAAACACACAAACAAACCCACAGAACAACACATATACTCACACACTTAAACACTCATCACAATGGACACAAATACAGACGCAATCACACACACACACACACACGAATATAATCATGCAAACACATACCCACTCATAAATACTCATACATACAAACATTAACACACTCACACACAAAGAAGCCCAAAAAAACACACTACAAAGCAACACAGAAGATAGACATAAAACTTGCGATGACAGAGAGTCGTCACTATAGCACACGCACACAAGCCAAGCGTGCGTACGTATGAGCTGTGCCTGAGCATACTGAGAGAGAGAGAGAGAGAGAGAGCGCGCCCCGTCACGCGACTCTCCCCACCGCTCGCGCTACCTTATCTCTCGCATATGCATCACGACTCACGCTCCCACACCTCTCCTAGACACAGCGCAAGGATATATATCGACCCGCGCTGCCTGACGATAGGGAGGTCGACCAAGGCGCTCCTTGGTAACAGTTCGGCAGGACTATGCTTAACGCAGCCTAGAGATGTTCCTCTGATTCGACCTAGCAGACTCTCGGGATCCGAACTCAACCCCGTAACCTTAGAATCGAGGTGCCTCTCGATTCTCGGACATATTCACGACGCGCTCCTCGTATATGCCACGCGAGGACAATGTAAGGCGCTCTCTACATTGATCCTACCGTGAAAGTCGAGGTGCCCCTCGCTTTCACCCGTAAAACCGACTTTACTTGTGGCGCGCCTCATACTCAGGTTACACCGAAGGATTTCTGAGGTGCCCTCAGAATCCTTCTTCCGTCCCGCAGGGGAATCCGATAGCGTCTCGGTCAAAGATAAATTATTCATTTATTACCGAGTCGCTTAACCGAAATTTGTAACCGCGTTTAATTTAGAAATTATACGTGTGTCAATTAAAGCCAAATGATTATTTACGTTATTTAAATATTCGAATCCATGCATAACTTTTGTCAATTTAAATTAAGATCTTTTATTATAATATATATAATTATTATTTCTTAAATACTATTAATGATTCATTAACCCAATTCCGAAATACCGCATCCCACAATCCTCGACACTAACCCAGGTAAACTCAAGAGCATCCGGCGAGGCTAGGATGCAATGTTACAAACTACATATGACATCACAATACGGTAGAAAATTATATATTTAATATGCCATGTCTATCATTGTTGTCCGCGAGGCCCGGGCGAGCTTTCTTAATAGACGAAATAATCTATCTCCACGAACCTCGCAAAGTGGTTGATCAAGTCTTCGTATATATATTTGTAGGGTAACCTGATTGTAATAACCCTCGGATCCTAGTCAGGGTTGCTTCGCCATTTATAGTCGGTTCGCAGGTTCGTGGTTATCGGGATCCCGGCGAGGACGGGCCATCTTCGTTCCTTGAGCGCTTTGGTGGACGCTTTGTCAGTACCTTCTCAATTCCTCGCCTAGGACTATGACGTCCTCCTTATCGGCCCTGTTTGCGGCCTAGCCATGTATGACGTCCTCTGCTTGCTGTTATGATTCTGGAGAATCCGTGGTTATTCCCTTGTTTATCCGTGTTACGAGGAGTCTCAAGTACATCGTCGGTTGCGAGCCGGACATCGGACTGGTTTTCGGGTATCAGGATAGTCACCTGAACTACGCCCTCCAGGCTGTCATTCCGCGGCACCGAAGTTGGTTCCAGATATTAATATAACTACTACGTTACGTGTCCAAAGGTGCATGGGGGTTGGAGTAGCAAAACCACGGTGTCCTATCCTTCCGCGTAACATCCGCTGACGATAATGTCAGGCAACTATTGGAAACACATGTGACGTTTCTAACATTTTTCCGTTAATTATCCCTTCTAGACGAATAATACTCTCAATCACCTCATTTTAAGTCAATTAGTTAGATTAATCTCTGATCAGTACAAGCCTCTCGGTGCTGATCCACAATAATTAAAGCGGTGACGCGATGTTTGAATAAAGCACACATAAAAAGGTATACGTTAGTATTGAAGTGGACAGGTGCATAGATTAGTCGTTTTCTATCTCTAATTATTAAATGATTATTTAAGCAAATATTTTTATATATTTAGTTTCACTGTATGTTCGTTACTCTACTGCTTGGGCTGATTGGTAACTATCAGTTCATTGATCTTTTGTAAGACCAGCTGTGGGTACCGGATTTGGGTAGATTACAGCAAGTTTTAGTTGGTTACAGATTTTTTTTTTCCTGGTAGCGCATGTGTAATTTGGATGCATGAGTGAGGTCTCCCGAAGTCGAGACTGAGAGGACCTCAGTCTCTTGCATGTGTTTTATTGAAGGTTATAGATGCTCCGCTCTACATAATTTTCACATTCTGGATGATGTGTTGTGTCTGTAGTGTAATCGGTATGCCGCTGCATGCTCAGGTTTTAAGTAACAAACGTAGCCTAGTATGTGCCTCTAGCGGTTGTTCATGATCTACTGGTTTATCAGGTCACCGAATTGGCGGAAATATCGTACGAATGAATCCTCTTCTTGGGCGTCTTGGTAACTGGTAACATCCTCGTGTTATGGGATTCGGCTGCGATCTGTGGTTTGGGCTGGCTTCTTGAGGCTGTCAGTCTTGGAGTTATGGGTTGTTTGGATTGATCTATCCCGGGTGAGTTTAATGGTTACCTTCCGTATATGGTTAATCGTAACAGCTTCGATAGTGTGCTTACTGGATTTGAATTTTACCGACAGAGATAAGACTTTCTTATCAATCATCTGGGTCTTGAAGTGTGTTATCGATCCTATTTCTTTAAGAGACGTGAGGCCCTCCTGAATTGGGAGATTTGTGTCGTAGGTAAATTTGTCTAGTTTAGGGTCTGCCCCATTTACGCCTGCTATTTTATTTCTGTAACATAAAAAGCGTGGATATTCAAGACCTTGGGTGTGATTAGTTTGGTTGGGTTACTTACATGGGTGATCGTCTTCATACGTCGGTTTCGCTGACTGGCATGGGCAAACCAGGCAAGTTCTGATTTGTTTGTTCCGCTAGCTTAGGAGACGAAGTGGTAAGTTCTAAGAAGTGTTAGGGATTTGTTTCTGAAAAATCTGTACTTTTTCGTTGTCACTCCTCCTACGAGAAGTCAGAGATCTTGCAGTACTATGGCGGGTGATCGAATTCCCCTGTGGATGATTTCGAGATTAGATTGTTGAGATGAAACTAGATGAGTGATCAAGTGTATTGTGCCTGCCTTTTGTGAGAGTTAATCTCTTGCATTTTTCCAATATTTTTATTAGTAATTCCCCTTTCTCGTTCGTGGAATCGATATTCAGGGTATTCGGTCATAAGTTCCTAGTGTTCTTCGTACTTGGGTATCGCCTCGGCCAGACGAAGGTGTATTTCGGGTTGCTACATGTAATGCAATCAGTCTCTTTTCACTTGATCGTGCGTGAATGTGATTACATTGGTTTTGACAATACGCTTGGATGCTAGACGCGGCAGTCCAATCTCAATTAGTTTGATTTCCTAAATAGGTTTTCAAGGGCAAATAATAAGTAGTCTGGCGTACTTGACGACACAGAAGAGTCAGGTTTTTTCGCTAGTTAGGTATATCCATTAGGTTCCAGCTTTTGGTTTGAGATGAACATTGCAAGAGGGTAGTTCCTGCGGATTACGGTGAAGTAGTGTGGCTACTTCGAACTCTCCTTTTTCCGTTAAGTCCCGTAATGGATGTTCGGTCGGGCAGATCGACCATAGTGGATTACCTGGCATCTGTTCCAAGTCTGTCGGTCCATTTTAACATACGTTTGATGGTCGGTGCTAATGCTTAAGTATGGGTGAGAGCGTTGAATGAAGGCGATGCTCCCCGTATTTTTCGGGTCAAGAGAGAGGGGTGGATTTTCCTCTGCATAAGGTGGGATAGGATATCCATTAATGACTGCGACTACAGACGAGGTGGTTTAATTTGCTCTTCACTTGTCTTGAATATTTGATTAGTTGCAGAGTGAATTGTATTTTCTTTTCTTCTTTCTTGAGGGTCTTTAAGTGGCAGTTCATCACTTCCTCTAATCTTCGAATGTGCACATAGTGGGTTCAGGTGACATTCTAGAGTTCTTGTAGGTTGGCTTCGACAATGTGGGATTTTTCTTCGACTAGTTAGACCAGAGATCCCTAATCTTTGAACAACTGATCGATGTTTTTGTTAATGAAGTCTGCATCGTAGATAGTTACTAAGTAAAAAAGACTTTTGCTCTCACTCCCGGCGATACCTAGAAGTGCCATGCATTTACGCCTTACACTGGGTAATCCCGGCGCTGGACCACCCTGGCTTTTGACTACGGTTTCTAGGATCTCCTTGTCTTGCATGAATAAGGTTTTCAGCTGGGTATGCCTTAATTTGATGAAATCTGTTCCTAAGGCTAGGTGATACACTTCTTTGGTGAAAAGAAACCTTGCATACGTTTTCTGTTTCCTTGAAGCTGTGTATAGGCTCATCTGAGTTTAGGAAGCTGTAAACTTCCAGGAAAATTCCAACTTGCCAAATGATTTGTTTGAATTGGGCAGTACTGATTCTCTCATAGTGGATAAATGGGTTATCCCTTATGGTTTTCAACTGGTGGGTCTAGGTGTTTGAGCTTTGGTTTGATTGAAAATACTTATGAGCTGCCATATCTGAAATAGTCCTTAATTATTATACCTTACCCTAAGTGGGAACTGGCTTGAGTTTGTCAGCGTGCTTTCGGGCGCGTTTCCCGTTTGGTATCCTCATGGGGAAACGGGATACACAGCCGTGTACTAATTCGAATGGTGTGAAGTTCGTGGTTGAATGTATGCTGGTGCTGTAGGTAAAAGTTGCGAAGGGCATTAGACGATCCCAGTCGTCATAAGTTTCGGAGTAACTTGTTAACAGGTCCGTCAATGGTGCATGACTTCTGTCGAGTGATCTATTCGTCTGGGGATCATGGCCTTACGTGGTAAAAAGGTATACTTTGAAAAGTCTTTACATGCTCGTGTTATGTCAGACAAGAAACTCGTTCCTTGATATGATATAATCTCACGGCGTGCTCCGAACTGGCAGGTTAGGTACCTTACCAGCGCATCAGCTATGGTGTATTCCCGTAAGTTTGGCATGGATACGGTGATCAGGTATTTTTTTAAATTGCAGTTCATAGTTATATGCTCGTTACTATCTGATGTCGTACGGAATTTGCCTACAGTATCTATAGACGCATTATCGAAGTTCTTTATCGGGGTATCGGTTAGGACTATGGGTTATCGTGTCACAGCGAGTTCAATTTTTCTTTCTTGGCACGTCGGGTTCCGCCGTATGAAGTTCAAGACTTCATTCCACATCCCAGGCTATTAATACCTTTCTCCTGTTTTCTGGTATGTCTGGTTAATACCTTTGTGTCCATCGATCAGACTGTGGTAGAGAGTTCGTATGATAGACTCCCTGTTATCCGTGGACGGCAAAAGGCGGTTTTCCAAGCATCTTTGGTATTCATTGGAATTTGGTGGAAGCCCATTGCTAAGTTAAAGGCTGAGAAGTATACTGAATTTCCTAATTGATCAAGAGCACCCGCTATATTTGTATCGGATATGCTCCACCGATAGTTTTGGAATTGAGGTTTCTGAAATCTATCAGCATGCGCTACTTAGGCCGCCGCTGACTGTCTGGCTTTTCAGGTATGATCTAGAGGGGAGAGTTAGAGGGTGAATCGGAGAGTTTTATTATCCCATTAATGAGGTATTTGTTGATTTGTGTTGTTATGAACTCCTTGCAATGGGGGATAGCGAAATTGCTTTGTGTTAATGGGAAGGTCGTTTTCTGTGGGTATCATGAATATTACCTTGTTTATACACCTTGCAGTTCTTTTGCGTTCATATGTTCGCATTTGATCAATTTCTTTAGTTCTTTATTTCTTCTTGACTGATCAGCGATGAGCATCTCTGTGTCACTTTAACTATCTGAGTCAAAGTTTTAGTCGTCCCTGACGAAGGGAAAAGGTTTAATTTCCTGGGGGTCGATATCGAAGATAATTTCTTTTTCTTCATTATTTATTGCAAATATTTTGCCTGTTTGATCATCATTCGTCATTACCTCCTCTCCTAGGTAGACATTTGTGTTGCCTACGTCGATTTACGACAAGTACCCTTCTTTAAAATCTTATTTTATCAAGTTAATCTGGGTGACTTATTTAGTCCTTGTCGGAACGGTAACGGAGACGCGGCTCTCTGTTGTATATTCCGGTCGTCCGTAACGTTTTCCGGAGGTTTGTTTGATGATTTTGTCACTTTCGGGGTAATTCATCATTTTCTTTATTATGTGGATACTCTGTATTACCCCGGGTGCTATGTTTTTACGCTTGAGTAACGGCATAGACTTCATTACGTCGCTTTTAGTAGTATGATACCACGGCACTTACCTTTTTCAAGTAACCTCTAACCAGCCTACTATCTTTTTTGATCGGAAATTTATAGGAGATGATGTGGAAAGCCAATAGTTAAGTTGACAGTGCCGGCACAATGTACGGCCTTGTCCATTACCGATTAAGGTAATTGCTCTGTTAATATCCACTAATAGATCTAGGTCAATGGCACTTTTCTTTATTACATTTACGAGGAGCCGTTATCTGTCATAAAATGTAGGTATGGTTTCGTACCCTCGGGGATGCGCAAGTGTACTCAAGTTTGAGTTGATGCCGTTAGCTTCGGTGGTCGATATTATTGTTTATATGAATATAATAAAAATAAAAATTTTAGTTTATTTAGTTTAATTTATATTTAGTTTAAAGAATTTAATTTGACTTAAAAAATTTAAATTTATTAGCAAAATTTTTTGTTAAAATTTTTAAGTTATTAAAGTTTTTTGAATGGTTATAAAAAAATTTATTAAAAATTTAACCGTAAAAAACTATATGTGGTTAGTTTGAAGGGACGTCGTGCTTCCTGAAACTCTTTTCCACTGTGCCCGCGGAGGCGGCGGTAATCGCGGGAAAAATAGGGTAAATGCACTAAAGCTCTACAAAAATCATAACAACGTGATTTTATGATAGTACCGTATATTCTGCAATATCTCTATACAATAACTCTTACGAAGTAATCGCGAACCAAGAAGGCAATTTCTTCGCGCGCGAAATGCACACACACACACACGCAGATCGTCGTTAGAGATCCAGCGCAAGGGTACGCAAGGTACTTACTCTAATGCTGCGTTGCATCTAATGCTTGCTCGCTACGCTTCTTCGTAAGTTGCATTGGCCTGCAGGTATAGTGCAGCCCTCTCGGTCGTGGAGTAGACGGCTAAACCTGTGCTCACTTACACGCACACACAGTTCGAGTCGCGTAGCTCGTAGCGTATATCTTCGCGTCTATCGTGATTCACTGCGGAAATCGATCTGACGACGCGATCGAATTTTCCGAACGCGCCGTCTCTCTCTCTCTCTCTCTCTCTCCCTCGTGAGTTCGTCTATCTCTTGCCATACCGCGATACGCGCCACGCACGCTGTCCTGCTCATCATCATCGGTGCCTGCGCGCCGTCGCATCGAGCGTTCAATCGAATTAACAATTGAATCCTCGATTCAATCGCGAATTCGTTATAAGTTATTCAAATATTGATTTGAAGAATAATTTTTTAATGCATAAAAAAGTCCCTAATTGAGTCCGCGCAACCAGCGGTGCAAACTAAGCCATGCTCCGGTATCGTTTGTTACGTGCGGTGAACGGAACTATATGCACAAGCATTGATCTGTACCTCGCACGTGATTAACCTTAATTTATCTCGTGACAAAGGTTTTCGAGTGGGATCTCTTATGGTGACATCGACGGAATGATGACGACGTCAACATAATTTCAAAATTTTTCCTTTAATAAAACAGTATTTATGCGGATACTTCATTGTAAGGGGACTTGTGCTGGCACGGAATAAAAATATTTTTATATTTTATAATACTTATTTCTTCAGTAATAAAAGCGGGCGCCGCAGGCTAACAACATTGTTGGTCGGAGGTTATGGGGGTTTGGCTTATTATACTATTTAAGGCAATTTTCAAAAAGTGTCAGCGCAAGTATACATACATACAGATGTATGTATATATAATAAATATATATATTCTGCCTAACACCGGGGATACTCGTTTGTTACTAGTTACAGGTATTTAGTCGGGGTGAGCACTGATGATTTCACCTGTACTCGCTGGACCCTGACTATGTAGATACGCACAGATCGGGTAAACCTGCTCGTCAAGGTTGCTCCAAACCTTTTTGGAGTTTTAGGTGCTTTGCCCTTCTTGCTTAGCTGAAGAGATAGACAGAGAGAGAGAGAGAAAAACGGAGTATGTGTGTTTAATTGGACCTGCTGAAGCGAGTTACTGTTCGAGGCTACGCTACCGCATTCACTTAGTCACTCGAAATTATTTGAGATAAATCGACTCAGGTTGGAGGACAAAATCAGCTTATTCAGTGGCAACGGTTGAAGACTGCTGCCGCTGAACAAATGTTACGATGAAAAGACCATGCATACTAGACTGGTCCCTTTGGCAGTTGCATTGAGCTTACCTCCTAACAGGTACTTTTTCTACCTGCTTAGTAGTGCCGTAGCTACCGAGTAGCGTGTATGAGTTTGTGAAGCAGAAGGGAGAATATTCCGAGAGCTGAGTGACAAAAAAGTGCAAGAGTTTTAGAAAGGTTGATTTTTGTATATAATGTAGTATTTAAGGTGTATATGAATAGCCTCCCTTCAGTCAGCCAGTTTCGTTACAGTTTGGGGCAAGGGCGTCTGCAAAGTTATAACAAAACCACATATGTTGTAGCTGTTTTAGAAAATCTAAAAATTCATTTTTTATTAGTAAAATAGCTAAAAAACGAAGTGAATGTATTCAGCCTCGAAAATAATGTAACGGGTCCTTTCAACAACGCGTCAAACTCATAAAAAAAGTATAAACGGTGGAACTGTTTTAGAAAATCTAAAATTTGGTCTAGTTATAGATAATAATATAAAAAAACAAAAAAACATATTCAGCCCCCATTTTTATTTAACAAATGCCTTTAGCAGCTGGTATAAAAGCCCACGTTGCGCGACTCATTTATACAGCACGCTTGATGGCGATCATTATATTGAATAATTGTATTGATTATTATATTGAATAATAAAATAAATATTTATAATAAAAATATGTTTATAGTTTTTTCAAAAAAATACAAGATTTTATAATTGATATGATCGAATTGATATAATTGCAGGTCTCATTCGAATCTGTTTCGAGGTCTGTTACGTCAGATTCAGCATCTGGAAATAAAATAAAATACAATGCGTTAAATGTTGCCTCGGTTTCCAATTCTTCCGTGCTTGTATAGCTGCAGCAATGACCGAATTTGTTCAATGTATTAATCACTTTTCGATTGCTTGTTAAACTTTTCAAAGCCATAGCAAGAGTTATGTGTTTTTAAAGTTTTTATACATCCATTTGATACTGCGTATATTAAGTCTTGAGAAAATGGCGACACTAATCTTTTTTTATTTAGCGTTTTTTGTCGACGAGAGCTTGTACCGTTTAGCAAGGTCGCATAAAAATCATATAATTTTTTCAGCACCTCACATTCTCCTTGCAACAAATTTTTAACAGTGATATTTTCAGGTAATTTCTTAGGCTTTATACCGTTTATTTCTTCTCTCAAAATTAAAGCTGCTTCCTGTAAAATATCTGTATTTCTAATAGACTCGAAATCACTATCTGTTAAAGTCAATTAACCAGAAGGAGTTACGATTGTTTGCTTTCTCAAAACAATCATCTGAATTTTACATGTGAATGTATCCAATAATTTTTTTTCTAAAGAACTAGCACGAAAGTCATTTGATTCAATATCTAAATTGTTTTCATATTCTTCTGTAAGTCGATTCACGTATATTTTTGTGAGCAGCTTGATTAAAAAATATTTCTTTTTCAAAATAATATTTTCTTTTAAAAAAGAGCACACTTCATATGCTTTTTTATGTGCATCATGCTCACGATGATAGTTTGACTGCTTAGAAGAATCAGCTGTTTTACGGCGATTGCATTCATTTTGCCAGGTTGTCAAGCAAATTCGGTGGTAAAATATCGTGCGCTCTGATTTTTTTAGATTTATGATTTTATTGAGTATGTGTGCGTTGTCACTTTCCGTTGCATACTCCACTATAATATCGTAGATTTTGTTATTTTCGGATGAATGTAACGGCATGTACATTCTTTTTTGCATTTTGCGATTTTTATCGCAATAAAGCAAAGCGATTCTTCATCCCTTTCAAAATCATTTAATTCATCGCTGTAAAAAAAAATTGTATTTGATTATCGGAAACTTTTTTGTTGTAATATATATTTTTGGTATTCATCTATTAAAGTTAAATAAATGTCTCACCTCGTTTCGGTGCACGACAACTCGTATAGTGATTGTTTTGATTGTTCTTTGCTTTAAAAAAAATTGATTAGAATATGCAGAATTTTCAGATGTAAAATAGTACAGTTATTAATTTTAATAAATAGATATTTTACCTCGTTTCGGAGCATAAGGGCTTGGATAGCTTCAGATTCGATGGTTCTTCGCTGTAAAAATTATTACAATGTAGAGAAATTGTTACTGCAAAATATTACAATTAGTAATTTATTTAAATAAATATATGCTTTACCTTGTTTCAGAACATGATGGATTGCATAGTTGTTGATTCGACGACTCAGCTAGTGCATCAACTTGTGTTTCACTGTTGGAAAAATATAATAATTTTGTTTTATTGGCATATTTAATAACAAACACTCACACATCACACACACGCGCGCACACACACACACACACACACACACACACACACACAC
>UELU01073268.1:4841-17245 GCA_900490025.1 Megastigmus dorsalis | reverse complement strand
AATAAAGACAATGAACAATATAGTTATTCCTTTTTTATAAAGGAATGACAAATATATTGTAAAAAGTACTTTTGTATTATATTACAATCTATATATATTGTAACAAATGCATATAAAAGTGCTTTTTTTATTATAATTGTTTATAAAACAGTATAAACAGTAAAAAATATAGTAATTAAAAGAAACAATCGATTAGAGTAACGTGCAAAACGTTAAAAAAAATAGTAAAATTTATTAAAAAAAAAAAACTGATTCCGAGAGGGGATTCGAACCTCGGTAACGAAAATTACCAGGCAAGGCGCTAATCCACTACCCCAACCCAATCACTTACGTCATAAAACCAAGAAGTCACATATGTCTATCAGCCTGTACGCTACTAGAAATTATTTTAATTTTTTGCCTTTGGAATTAAATGATATAAATGTCATGTACAATTAATTACATAAATAATAAATTTTTCAAAATATTGAAATTATATTGATTTTTGAAAATACAGTAAAAAATGATAAAGGCCCTCTGGGTTATTGTGCTTTAATGATAATATATGTTGGGACTTGGATGGAGGAGGTGTAATAAAACCTGTGTGTTCTATTTGAAATTGGTTCTTTATTGAGGCACTTCACTTTACAACTTCTTGATCGGTCGTCGTGCTCCTGCTGCTATCCGAGGAGGTCTCGTCGGTGAGGCTGCTAGCAATGAACTGTTTTCAGACGGCAGCGCCGCCCGCCGAAAGCTGCTCCTTGACGACCGCCGCGCCACCGCGCGGGCTGTGTGCCAACTCGAAGAACAAACATCCTGCCTGCCTTGTTCTTTGAACGAAGACTCATCCCTCGCTAGATGGTGAACCACCCTCCATGGGGTCCTGGTGAGGCGGATCGGAAGTGGGAGTCGGATGGGAAATTGGGAGAACAACGAGTTTGATTATCGGCCGGATATATTCACCGGTGGAAGTCTTGACCGTAGCGGTCCGAACGAGGCCATCGGGGCCGGGATGGACACGGACTACTCTGGCCAGAGGCCACTGACCAATGGGACGCACGAGGCTGGGGTCCACCACCACCACCAATGCACCCGGCTGCAGGTTCACTCGCTGACCGGTCCACTTCTGACGTTGCATAAGGGTATTGAGGCATTCGCGGCTCCATCGAGTCCAAAAGCTGTCCTGCATACTCCGTACAAGTCTCCAGTGGCTGAGATTGTCCAACTCACAGGGTGCCGCCGACGGTTCAGGCGGCGCGGGGAGCGCACCGCCCACCAAGAGATGTCCGGGTGTCAAAACGTCCAAGTCATCGAGGTCTCCGGTAATTGGGATCAAGGGCCGACTATTCAACACCATCTCAATACTTACGAACAGTGTAGAAAATTCCTCGAAAGTGAGCGCCCGAGAGCCTACGACCCGTTTAAGGTGAGACTTGACAGACTTCACGCCCGCTTCCCAGAGACCTCCAAAGTGAGGAGCTCTAGGACGGATAAATCGCCAGGCGATGCTCTGGTCAGCCAACGAGTCCGCGACACGACCCCAGTCCAGCTCTGCTTGTTGAAGTAGGTTTCGTAACTCGAGGTCGGCGCGGTGGAAATATGTCGCATTGTCGCTCCAGATTTCAGCCGGCCTGCCCCGTCGACCGTAAAATCTTGACAGTGCGGCCAGAAAGATATCGGTGGTCATGTCCCCGGCCAGCTCGAGATGGAGCGCTTTCGAGGATAAACAGACGAAGACCACAATGTAGGCCTTGGTGGTGCGGCGGCCGCGACCCTTTGACGTCAATATGTTGAATGGCCCTGCGTAATCAATGCCCGTGCTATTGAAGGCCCATCCGGGCATGACTCGAGCTCGAGGTAACGCTGCCATTAATTGAGTGAGGGGCTGCGCGCGAGCGCGGGTACAAATGACGCATCTCCGAAGCGCGTCTCGGATGCGCCTCTTACCACCGATGAACCAGACGCGTTGCACTACATGGGCGTAAGTGACGCGAAATCCCCCATGAAGAGCTCGATGATGAGCCCAGTTGATGACCATGTCGGCAAGCGGGCAGTATCCGCTGAGAACCGGAGGGTGTCGTTGTCCGAATGGCAGCGCCGCATGTTGAAGCCGTTCGCCGACTCGCAGTACTCCTTCCTGATCCAAAATGGGCGTGAGGTGCCGGAGGGGATTTCTTGCAGGAAGCTGAGAACCTCGGCGAGTCTCGCTCAGTTCAGTCTGAAGCAATCGTGACTGACTCAGTTTGATGCAAGCCATAAACGCGTCTTCGAGCTCTGCACGTGTGATGGAATTACCAACGGCACGGTCGATAGGGCCCCCTTTTCGCTGTTTTACCTAGCGTCTAAGTCGGACGAGCAACCGCAGTAGTCTGGATAGGTCCGAGAACTTCTCGAGAAAAGTCCCCTCGTTGACTTGTATCGTACAAATGGTTGTCGGAGAGGTTTCAAGGGACGGCGTACCCGTACCATCATGCAGGGTTGGCGGCCAATCAAATCGAGGCTTTGAGAGCCAGTCAGGGCCTTTCCACCAACGCTCGAAGGAGGCGAGTTGGCCGGCCTCGATGCCTCGTGTGGCGATGTCTGCTGGGTTGCTCTGCGTTGGCACATTTGCGGGGCCAGGTTTGCGGGGACCAGTACTCCTGGATGTGAGTGACATAGTTGTCGACCAAGGAACTTCCAGTGGGCTGAGCGGAATGGATCCATCAGAGAATAACCTGAGCGTCACTCCAGGTGAAGCATCTGTCGGACGGTATTTCCAATTCGGTGGCAGTGCATCGAAGTAGTTAAGCCGCCAACAATGTGGCCCGGAGCTCGAGCCGTGGAATTGTCATGCGCGGCAATGTCCCATTCGCGATAGTTCTCAAGCTCCGCAGGGGTGTTAGCTTGGTCTTGGCAATCAACAAATGGACATGTGCCGATTCGGTTGGGCCTTGACTGCGGATGTAAACAGCTGCAGCTATAGCACGTTGACTGGCATCAGCGAATGCGTGGAGTTCGATCTCACGAGCCGAGTTGAAGGAGATCCATCGAGGTATTGAGAGGTCTTCAATTTCCGGGAGGGCTTCAATGAACTCCGTCCACCGTCTGTTCATCGGGGCTGGAATGGTCTCATCCCAACCGACGTGTGCTCGCCATAAATCTTGCATTAATAGTTTGGCTACGAGGACAACGGGAGCGAGCCAACCGCATGGGTCGAAGAGTCGAGCGACGGTGACGAGGACTGTTCGTTTGGTGTGTTAAGCTGGGGTCGTCACTGGCATAGTGAGACGGAAACAGTCGGACTGAGGATCCCAGTGGACGCCGAGTTTGCTAACCAGACCGTCTTCGTTGAGTTGCACCCATGTGGGTCGTAGTCGATCTTCTTCCGGGAGGTCGTCGAGTAATTCGGCAGTGTTGGCCACCCATTTCTTCAATGGAAACCCTCCAGCCTTCAGTGGCCGAATGAGTTGGTCCCTCAATTCGCGGGCTCCCTTCGCATCGTCCGCACCGGTGAGGATATCATTGGCAAAACGGTCCTTGAGCAGGACTGGCGCTGCAGCCGGAAAGTTGGCTCCCTCGTCGGCGCAGAGTTGTTGTAGGACTCTTAGTGACAGATATGGCGAGCATGCTTCCCTGTATGTAACGGTCAGGAGCTGATAGTGTTTTGGCTCGGCTCCACGTGTCCCGCACAAAATGCGTTGGAGTTCGAAGTCTTGCTCGTTCACCCAGATCTGGCGAAACATCATTTTTATGTCTGCGCAGAATGCCATTCGATGACGTCTCCAGCGTACTAACACATAAGCGAGATGTGCCTGAAGTTTGGGCCCAGTGTACAGTGCGTGATTCAGGCTGTAGCCTGTGGAAGTGGGTCTCGACGCATTGAAAACTGCTCGGAGTCGTCGCCTCTGGTCGCCCCGCTGCCAGATTCCATGGTGCACAATATAGTGGGCGGGTCGCCGTCTTTCCTCTTGGCTGGGCGTCTCGATGGCCCTCATGTGTCCCAGCTGAAGATATTCGGCCATGAAGCGGTCATACTCCGTCGCCATCGCGGAGTCTCGTTGAAGGCGTTTGTGCAACGAGGCTAGACTGGCTCGTGCACTGTTCAGACTCTCTCCGAGTAGCGCGATGGTGTTGGGCTTGGAAGGCAATCGGACCACGTACTTTCCTTCTGAGGTGCGGTATCGATCTTGAAATAGGCGCTCACAGTCGAGATCGTCCGGGGATCTCCGATGAATTTTGGGAACGTCCTCAACCTCCCAAAAGCGCTGCAGCAGACCGGCGAGGTGCTGATGCCATGGTGGCTCTAATTCGCTGTGAACGGTGAGGCATGACGATGTTGAGGGGGCCGCGCTGTCACTCGGTGCCTTGCCCGCGACGACCCAGCCTATCGTTGTGTTCTGCGCAACGAGATCTCCGTCCCTGATGAGTCCTGGTTCGAGGAGTGCTCCATATGCGTTGGCTCCGACGAGGATGTCGACAGGCGCCGGAGTTCCGAA
Organism: Megastigmus dorsalis; assembly: GCA_900490025.1. Classification (NCBI taxonomy): domain Eukaryota; kingdom Metazoa; phylum Arthropoda; class Insecta; order Hymenoptera; family Megastigmidae; genus Megastigmus; species Megastigmus dorsalis. Next base: position 12,791 of record UELU01073268.1, on the reverse strand, counting down.
CTGGTTGTGCGCCAAAGGTAGTCTCTGTAATCTGGCTGCAACTTCTCGACTCACCGAGAAGGTGGGAGTGGTGAGGCTGAGGTTGGAGATGCAGTGAGCGTCGATGGTGATCGGCCTTCGACAGTCGCATGCACTGAGCGTCAGCCGGGTTTTTGCCCTTGCTCGATCTAGTTGCCGCCCACCTACGCCGCTGATGCCGAGATGAAGTGGTTCCAACGGGGCTTTGAGTCGTCGTGCTAGTTTCATGGAGATGATGGTGATTTCCGAACAAGGGTCGAGTAGTGCTCGAACGTTGACCGTGGTTCCATGATCAGTGCTGAGCCTCGCCAGAGCGGTTGGCAAGACGGCTAGTCAGGCGGATGGTGACGGTCCCGTACACTGGCTATCTGGGGCCTCGATCGCAGCATTGATGAAGCCTCCGTCGCGCTTCCGATCAGCGTGGTGAAGGAGCGAGTGATGGGTGAGGCGGCAGACTTGGCAGGTTGAGCGTGAGGGGCAGGACGAATCAGAATAGCCTGGCCTCAGGCAATTGAAACATAGTCTCTCGCGCGTGACTGCCTCCTTGCGTGCAGTTGGGTCCAATTTCAAAAAACTGCTGCAGTGCCCGGTGTAGTGCTGTCCCTTGCACAGCGCACACGCTTCGGAGGAGCCTCGGAGGGCGAGAGTACGGGCGCTTCGTTGAGCAGCAATTGGAGCGTAAGTTCTGCTAGTCGAAGGGCGATTCGTTCGCGCGCCTTCCACAAGGGTCAGCGATCTAAGCCTCCGCCGCAAAAAGGTCCCCAAGGTGCGAAACTGGCCATCTCCTGCACCGCTTCGTCGACTGTCATTCGGTCTGCGCGCTCCAAATCCTCCTCCCATGCACGCCTGGTCACGAGATCCATGCAGGTTGAGGCGATTGAAATCAGCCAGTCGTCCCAGGTGTCGACGGGGCACTCGAGGGTGCGCAGTTGGTCGCGATGACGCTCTAATGTGTCCAACAATCCCTGAAGTCCTGCTGCTGATTCCTCGCGTAGAGGTTTGGTATTTCGGAGCGCCTGCAGATGATCCTGCACTAATAGTCTTCCGTGCTCACAGCGAGTAGTGAGAAGACCCAATGCAACGGCATAGTTGGCGCCTGCGATGGAGATGGTGTCAAGCGCCATCTTGGCATCTCCTAGGACATGAGCTTTCAGGTAATACAGCTTTTCTACGTCGCTCAGCTGAGGTTCTTCATGGATGAGCGCTCGGAACAAGTCCCAAAAGGACTCCCAGTCTTCCCGGCGACCTGAGAAGGTAGGGATCGCAATTCGGGGTAGTCGGGTGCCTCCTAGTGGCCCGACACGGCTAGGATTATCAGTCCGGTTGTTGTCTATATTTAATCGTGCGCGCACATCATACAGGGTGGAGCGGGCGTCTATGTAGCTGCGCTCAGCAAGGCCAGGTGGTTGCTTTGGAAATCTGCCCAGTAGTCGTCAAGCATCTCCAGGCGAACCTGCGCCGAGCCAATCGTCCAGGATTCAGTCGGCGTCTCTGCTACATCACGGGCTAACCTCTCGATTACGTCCAACAAGGCCATCTGCGTAGCCATGACCAGTGAACTGCCCACTTGCCTGCAATTAAACCAAATGAGCTACTTGGTGTTCGCCAGTGGGGGGGGGGTGCAAACCCGTGCTCGGAGTCCAGTGCCACAGGCTCGCGTAGATCGCGCTGGTGCGCGACAGGGCAGAGCGCGGGAAAACTCGAGAAGCAGAGCAGAGAGAGAGAGAGAGAGAGAGAGAGAGATCAGACGAGCAAGCGAGTGAGAATGAGAGAGATAGAACAGCACGCGCACGAGCGCGACAACCGCGTGAAAGAGACAAAGAGCGCGGGCAATCGCGGGAAAATTCGAGAAGCAGAGCAGAGAGAGAGAGAGAGAGATCAGACGAGCAAGCGATTGAGAGTGAGAGAGAGATAGAACAGCACACGCACGAGCGCGACAACCGCGTGAAATAGACAAAGAGCGCGGGCGATCGCGGGAAAATTCGAGAAGCAGAGCAGAGAGAAAGAGAGAGAGAGAGACAGAGAGAGAGAGATCAACGAGCAAGCGAGTGAGAGTGACAGAGATAGAACAGCACACGCACGAGCGCGACAACCGCGTGAAAGAGACAAAGAGCGCGACTAGACGACTTTTGACGGTTAAATGGCGGACTTACGTTGTTTGACCTCATGTTGAACGATGCGGGAAGAAGTTCGACCGCGTGTGTAAGAAAGAAAAAACGTCGGGGAGGTGCTCGACCTTGTGCGTTTTGTCACGCCAAGGTTCAAGGGTTAACCACGAAACTTCGGTCGCGTGCGATCTCTGGACGGGAGAACTGCTCGACCACAGGATCGATAAGGCAGGAATGCTCGACTGCTTAGGTTTCACGTGCGGGAGTTGCGCTCGACCGCGTGAACGTCGATCTCAGGCGAGTATTCGGCGGCGTTTTTTCCGATGGACGGGAGCCTTGCTCGACCGTGCGCATGGACAGACTCAGGAGGGTTTTCTCGACGGTTAGATCCCCCCGTGTACGGGAGACTCGCTCGACCGTATAAGTCTCGTGGACGGGAGCCTCGCTCGACTGCACGGTTTTCTTAAATTTTCCGCTTTATATATAGCCCTGTGTTGGTTACTCACGCGTAAGCTTCCCGTAGGTTGTGCAGGATATAACGGGCAAAAGTTCAAATATAACAAGACAAAAGATTTCACGATAATTTATAGGATGATTATGGGAAGCTTACATGAAATATTCCAAGAATCAATACTGGAAGTTTTCATAGAAGAAATTTAGAAAGGTAACAGTAATAGCTTTTTGAAAGTTGGAACTCGAAAAACCAATTTCAACCGAACGCATGCTAGATTTCAGAATCCTTGCAGGAAATATTCCATGAAACATTACGGCTAACTTCTGCGAAAGATTACGTTAAGCATTATTATAATATTTCCGAAATATATTTCACTACATTTACTCTAAGGTTAATGCTATAAAATCGTACAGCAACATTCGAATCCAAGCTTTCAGGTAAGCTTCCCGTAGGTTTTCGGAATATAAGAAGCAAATTTTCATATATAACAGCACGAAACATTCCATGATTCCTTGCAGAAAGTTTACGGAAAGCTTACATGAAATATTCCAAGAATCAATACTAGAACCTTTCACGGAAGGAATTTAGAAAGGTTACAGAATGCTTTCTGAAAGCTTGAACTCTATATTTTATAAAACTTTGTATATTCTATATTTATTTAAATATTAATATTTTCTTTTTTATAATTTAAAATCTTCAATGTTTTAATATTTGTAACATTATAATCACTGAATAACTGTTTAAAGGATAGTCATTTAATAAAACTTGATTTACATTTACTTTATTAGCGGGATTAAAATTTTATATCGCAAGGGTTGTGTAGTGTAGTGGTTAAGGTTTATGCGTCGTACCCCAAAGAACGTCGGTTCGAATCCCGAGTGTAGCGAAAATTTTTTAAGCGTTTATAATTTTAATTGCGAAAAATTGATAATTTGTAAGCGTGCGAAGTGGTTTACAATCATATATATGTAATATATATAAAAAATGTTGTAATTTGTCCGATGTCACTAATGTGTGTGATAATATTTCCTTAAAGATTTCTGCAATCTTTAAGGAAGCTTTCTGAAGGATTCCTACACCTTTTGTGGAATCTTTTTGCCAGTAATTTGTCCCAGACATTTTGAGTTTTCCGGAATGTTTCATGAAAGCTTCCTGCAAGGTTCCAATAAAGCTATCAGAAACATTACAGAGATCTTTTCTGCTATTTTACTGTGTCTTGCGGAAATGTTTGCTAATGGATTGCTGTAAGGTTTCACGAAAGCTTTCAGAAAGATTCCCGTATCTTTCGAAAACTTACTGCAGTTTTTTGAAGAAATTTAAGAAAAGGTTACTGGAAGATTCTCTGGAAGATTACTATAATCTTTCAGGAAAACTTTTTGACAGTATTTTGTCCCAGACATTTTGACCTTCCTGCAATATTTCGTGAAAGCTTTCTGTAATATTCCAATAAAGTTATCAGAAACTTTACAGACTTCATTTCCGTTATCTTACTGAAGTCTTATAGAAATGTTCCTTAAGGAATTGCTTTAAGGTTTCACGAAAGCATTCCGAAAGCTTCCCGTATCTTTCGCAAAACTTACTGCAGCCTTTTGAAGAAATTTAAAAAAAGGTTACTGGAAGATTCCCTGGAAGATTACTATAAGCTTTCAGGAAAGCTTTTTGACAGTATTTTGTCCCAGACATTTTGACCTTCCTTCAATATTTCGTGAAAGCTTACTGTAAGGTTCCAAAACTTCCTGGGAAGCTTCCGGGAAGCTTCCGGGAAGCTTTCATGATATGTGAGTAACTTTCAGAATTGAATTATTTGTTGATTTTCCATGTTTCAAATTTTTTTTTAAATGTTTTTTGAAACCCGCATTCTGGTTCGTTAAACAATTTCGCCAAAATATCATTATCGATATCTAAAAATATTTCCTCATCTTTACCAGCCTCTGCACAGAAACACCCATGCAATATGTACAAATAAAAAATGAGTCCAGGAAATAATGCATAGTATAATAAGCATACATATAGCTCATAGGTTAGATCATATTATGATATTGTTAACTTACTTTCGAATCTTTCGATAAACTGTTCCAGCTTCCACAATCGCAGTTTATTTTTCACAAACTCATCCATGTATACACTGCACTTTCTTTTAATTATATTATATGTATAATAAATAAGTTTTAAATTGCGAAAAAATGAATTATATGCGGATCAACTATATGTACGGTATAACGTTTACCGGTGGAATAAGGCGTAAACTGCTTGGAGAGGGCGCCGTAAGCGTAACCGAAAACACAGGCAAATATTGCGGATATAGCACAAGAGCGTTTGCTTTAGACCATTAATGCAATTACCGCGTCAGTAACATATGCAGTCGTAACCAAACTTTTTTTTCAGTGTGTATTGCACTGCAGCTGAGAAGTAGTTTCGGATGATCAAGCGGGGAGATTCAGAAGCTTTGGTACTTGTTGTATTAGAATACAGCTCAGAATTAGTTGGCATGATCAACAATGATTCAGAGGCTTTGGTACTTGCTGTTAAATAATTCAAATACTTTTTCAACATTTGGGCAGTTTATACCAATGTAATTGTAATAATTAAACTTTAATTTTTCAATTTTTCTGTTTCATCGTTGCGTGCCGACGCTGTATTAGGGAAATATATACTCACCTTGGTCGATTCTGCGATAGTTGCGACATTTCCGCACTTCTCCATCTCTGAATCGATTTTACTCAGATCCCCGGTGGATCTACTACTTACTCGCTTTTTTGACCAAGGAAAAAGTCTGGAAGTCATTGTCAATTTGAGAATTGTCTGTATAGTGTATATTTTTTCTTTTTTTGTGTTTGTTCGAAGTTTTGAAATAACCAGGGCTCGATTAAACTGGCTAGATATGGCGATAATGCGCTTAAAGATTAGCTTAAAATCCTCATTAGCGACTTCAAAAACTTACGATTTTTCGAAACTTCTATTCGTGATAATAAAGAGAAAGAATTGTTTATCTGTTTATTGTATATTTACTTTGTGTATTGGTCCGAAGTTTTAAAATAACCAGCGCTTGCTTAAACTGGCTAGATCTAAAGATCAGCCTAGAATCCGCTCATGGTCTTTTGTCCGAAGTTTTGAAATAACCAGGGTTTGCTTAGACTGGCTAGATCTGGCGTTTTCTTCTCACTGTCCAATCCGTAAAGGGAGCTAGCAGCTATTCACCGTAGCCCAACCTTAGCACATGGTAGAATCAGGCGCCTAAAGATCAGCTAGAATCCACTCATTAGCTATTTCAAAAACTTTTACAACTTTTCAAAACTTCTATTTGTATGATAGTGAAGAGAAAAAATGTTATGTCTGTTTGCTATAAATATATATATATTTTCCTTTTTTTTCAATGTGTTGATTTTACTGCGATAAGATGTGATAACCTGGACAATTTCACGTGAATAGTGTAATTGAAATAATTCTAAAATATGTTTTAAATCAACGAGGGAGGATAATATAGATTCCCCGAAAAAAATATATAAAATGTACTTACATGCACAGAGTTACGAAGATAATGATGTTCTTGCAGAGTTGAGACATCCTTCCTTCCAGTCACATTTTTGTTTAAAAAAAATTTCACGATTTTTCTACCCACGTCCCTCACTTACGATACTCCACACTTAGCACCGAAAATGTTACGTATGATAACTGTGACGAGAGAGAGAGAGAGAGAGAACGATCAAATTAGTAATAAGTTAAATAAAAGGATTCTCTCTCTCTATGTGGATTCGATATCATCCGAATCTCCGGTAACTTAATCCGGAAAGGAATTTGTGAGGGCGGGCAAATCAAACGACGCGAAGGCTGGAGAGCTTTATAGTTAGTTTATTCACTATACGATAACGTGTCGAGTGGTTCTAGTTTCGTTGCTCGGCGATCGGTCAGTCGTTCCTCGTTCAGATGATGGGTCGTTCTCTTCGATGCGGCCTGATGGAGCTGCTTTTATTGTGCTTCATTGGAGGTGGTGCAAATGGTAAAAATCTATTGCCGAGTAGAAAAGTGCCTGATGCTTGCATTTTATGGTGTGGTCGGCTACCAGTTGTGCTTCTTTGGAATGCGGCAATGTACGCCACATTTGATTGTAAAATAATATTTGCGCGCCAATGGATAAAATCATAGGACAACTAGGTGTCCTATGGAACATTATTTTAATTAAATAAAAAACTAGTACGAGAGATATAAAAATACTAATTATATATAAATTTTCATGAAGATTACTTCATTTTATAACCGCTACTCGTGACAGTAGAAACCCGATTTTTTTCAAAAATATATTTTTTCTCTATTAATATCTGAATCATTAAATTTGTTAAATATGTTATTTTTAAAAATAACCAATGGACGACGCAAGCTATACTATAAAATAATGTCTCAAATTGTAGAAAATTAAAATCTCTTTCTAACGCTTATTGTACATTTTTTAAGTATTAAACTTTCCATATGAAAAATCGGAAAAAACTTAAAATTGAAAAGTCATTTTCTTAAATAAAACAAAAGAAAATCGTTGAATCTTAAATATTATTTTTTATTTTTTAATCCCACAAAAAACGAATAATTGAATTTTTAAACTTGAAAATTGGTTTATCCGTTCTCGAGATGCACATGTAAACGTATAGTTACGCAGACACATTCACCCACACGTCCACACACATACACATACGCACACGCACACGGACACGCTCACACACACACACACACACGCACAAATAGGTGCACGAAAAAAAATTGTTTATTTTTATGTATCAATCCTTAAAAACTGTTCCTCTTCCGTTTTTTGAAAAAAAATTCATAATGACAAGCTGTGTTGATAAGAAGATAATAGGAAAATTCGTTAAAAAAAAAATTATAATGATAGTTATCGTATGGTAAATGAAAAAGCTTCGTTTATAAGGAAGCAAAATAAGAATTCGTTAAAAAAATCCTAATGATAGCTATAGTATTATAGATAGTAACTACGTGTGTGCAAAATTTAAGGAGGGCTTAGATTCTTAAATTTTGAGAAATAAATTGAAATATCGAAAGCTTTAATATGGATTATTATGGGTTGGGTTCGGGTTGGGTTATAATATGGATGCATTGTTTCAATATTTCTTACATATAAAAAACTACATTCAGAAAACTGCAGATATATATTTGTGATTGCAAAGTTATATCAAATTAATCGGTAAACTTAAAAATTTACTTTAAGCTATAATTATTATACATGTTTAAGTTAACAATATCGTCAAAAATCTTTTAAAGCTATTTGCATGTCAAAAATAAATTAAAATACTTGGGGCATCATGATCAAGCACTCATAATTTTCTGCCTTGTGCTAAAGGCACCATAACCCCCCCCCCCCCCCCC
>UELU01073242.1:0-12500 GCA_900490025.1 Megastigmus dorsalis | reverse complement strand
TAAAATTTAATTATTTTATAATTTAAAGAAAAAAATACAAATTTAACATTACCTTGAATTTTATTTGTTTATATTAATTTGTGTAATAGTAAAAATTAATTATTTTATAAATTAAAACAACAAATAAATGCAATTTAACCTCAATTTAAACTACGAAGCTGTTTGCATTTACGGCACGACCGACGACGCTCGCACATCTGGTTGTCACTCTTAGGTCTTAGTGCTTCACACTGAGGCCTAGACTCGTGCATCGCTTCGCGGTGCAAGTTATGTAAGATCGGGCGCAACATTCTTATAGTCGACTAGCATCCCCGTCGCGGTTTTGAACTAAAAATGATTTTCTTAAATGATAGATCTATAAAATGTCTGAGTTTATGACATTCTTTATGGCGCTTTTATTTTCTGGTAAAAAAAATTTGTCTCAAAAACGGATTACTCGACAGCGGGTTTCACGTTCCTACTTATATCGTCGGCGATCAATGTGTATAGGTACGTATTCGCCAAAAGGTGTTCGTCGCCGCCTGGTGGCAGACGTGAGACTCTGCATGCGTCGCACATTTGCTGGAGTACTCCGCCGGTCGACCGCCGCACGCCTTTATTCCGCTATATTATCGCACTACGCATATGTAAAGTAGTCCCTGATTCTTTTTTTCATGATTTATGATATATTTTAATACAAAACCTAGCCTATGTTACTCCGCGATTACAAAAATGTATCAGATCAAAATTTCTTTGTAATCGGTTAAGTAGTTTTGGAGATTTTTACAACCATACAAACAAACGCTGTCTCTTTAGTATATTAGTATAAGACTTCAATTTTGAACACCATATCAGATAGCTGTATTTATATTGTTAAGCATGCCGCGTTGTCAATATTAATATTAACTACATACTTTTTTGCGTTTTCTTGCACCATTTTACATTTTAGTTTTGGTTTCATACTGATTTCCTTCACACAACAATGGGAGATAAAAGTTCAAACTAAATGTCGAAGGGGTCAATTGAGTGTCTTTATATACCATGGAACATCGAATGATATTTTAAAGTTAATAATGAATCAATTCAATTTTTAAGAATAGAGGTGCCAGATAAGCTATCAAAGCTACCAAAGATGTTAACAATTGGCATCTCTATTCTTCGTAAGGCACCATTGCAAAGTTGAAGTTCATTTTATTATTTTGGTACTTAGTAACAATTAAGTATGCTGGCTGTCCTGAAAAGGCAGCCGAACATAGCCAAGGAAGTGAAGCAGGGGCTGCCAAAACTGCAGGAGGCAATAGAGGTCCTCGACACATCTAGGAAGGAGTGCGGCGCTGCGCGTATGCAGGCCGAGCAGTTGGCGCGCATGCGGGTGAAAGCGGTCTCCCTCGTGAAACCACAAAGCGCCGTATTTACGAACCGTCCCCCAGGAAAAAAGCGGCAGGCCTCTAGCCCGCCCCTACAAACGGAAGGACGGTCGGAAAAGAAGAGCCGGCGACAAGAGACTTCCACCTCCGAATGGCAGGAGGTGGAAAGGAAGTCCAAAAAGAAGAAAAAGAACAAGAGAAGACGGCCGAATATAAAATGGCGCCCAAAAAGAGAACGGTGCGGAGGAGAAAGCCGCAAGCGATCTTGCTCTGTCCGGTTGAAAACAAGACGTTCGCCGAGGTGTTGGAAATTGTGCGGAGAACCGTCAAGCCGGACTGCACGACGAAAGAAGAGGCTGAAGAGGCCCTACGAAGTGTCCTACCAGACTACACGAGCCACCTTAGGGTATCAGGCACCCGACCAGATATGCGGAGGCAGCGGGTAGCAGTGGTGTCGGTCGATGAATCGGCCGCCGCGGCTCTGCTCAAGTCTGATCGCATCAGGGTCGGGTGGGTCAACTGTAGGATCCGTCGAAGAGTGGAAGTGCCCAGGTGCTATAAATGTCTGGGCTACGGCCATCAGAGCTGGGCCTGCAAGGGACCAGACCGGAGTAAACTCTGCTTCCGGTGTGGAGCGGAGGGCAATGTGGGTAAGTGCTGTAAGTCCGATCCCAATTGTTTCCTGTGTGCCAATGCCGAGGGAGTGATCGAAGTACGGAAACATGTCGCGGGATCGGGCGCATGCGGAGTCTTCCGCGCTGCCCTTGCACAGAACAAGAGAAAATAGCCCTAGTCCTCCAGGGAAATTTGCACAGGAGCAGGACAGCACAAAACCTCCTTGCCCACATCTGTTCCGAGAAGAACGCTGAGATTATTCTCATCAGCGAACAGTACCGGAACGGATCGGGGTCGGGATATTATACCGATGGGCTTGGCACTGCTGCTATATGGATACCGGACCCGCGTATTTTTACGTCGCGGATCACGGATCCGGCCGCGGCTTCGTTTGGTTGAGGCACGCGGACACTTATTATGTCAACGTGTACCTCACCCCAAATGATCGCATAGACGACTTCCGGGCCAAACTCGATGGTCTGGAAGACGCTGCGCTGAACATGGGGGGGGGGGGAGATGATTGTAGCGGGAGATTTTAACGCTAAAGCTCTCGAATGGGGGCAAGCCAGGACCGACTCTAGAGGACGCCACGTCGTCGAAATGGCGGCACGGCTTGCATTAGTGGTGCTGAATTCCGGCACCACCTCCACATTTAGAAGGCCTGGCTACAGGGAGACTATTATAGACGTCTCCCTGGCGAGCCATTTCAAAAATGGACCACGAGAAGCTATCTTCCGCTCTAACATGGGGTCAGCAAGCCCTGAGAAGCATTCCGGGCGACGTGCCGCCGCCAGCTTGCGTGGAAGCAATGCCTCGGAACCGCGGTAGCGGAAAGAGACGCCCTGCCTACTGGTGGACGAGCGAAATCGCGGACCTCCGCAAGAGGTGTCTGGCCCTGCGCAGCCGCGCTCACAGGGCCAGACAACGCGAACTCGACGCAGCCCCCTTGGCCGCAGAACACCTTGCGGCCAAGAAGAAACTAAAGCGGGCCATCAAGTCCAGCCAGCGGCGCTGCTGGTGGGAGCTGGGGGAGGAGCTGAATAGGGACCCGTGGGGACTGGGCTATAAGATCGTTACCCGCAAGTTGGTGGCTTTTGCCGGCAGCAGTCCAACAGACGCGGGGCCGATCAATAACATCGTGAATGCCTTGTTTCCGGGTATCCCGAGAGGCAGCGCCCTCAGGAAACATCCGGCTGCCAAGTTGAGACTTTATTCACGAGAGCGGAGCTCTCAAGGGCGGTTTCCACTATGCGAAACAAGAGAGCTCCAGGGCCGGATGGCCTCCCGGCGGAGCTGCTTAAGGCGATAGCCGCAAGTCACCGAAGCCTCTTGCTGGACATGTACAACTCGTGCCTAAAGGCGGGTGTATTTCCGGTCCGCTGGAAGGTTGCGTAACTTGTCCTGATCAGCAAAGGCAAGGGTCCGGCAAACACTCCAGCATTGTACAGGCCACCGTGCATGCTGGACACCGCAGGAAAACTCCTGGAGAAGCTGCTGAATTCCCGTCTCCTAGCAGCCGTGCGAGAGGCAGGAGATCTAGCCCCTCGCCTTTAGACGGGGCAAGTCAACCATCAATGCAGTCCAGGAGGTCGTTGACACCGTAAGGTTGACGGAGCGGGGAAACCATTTCTCACACCCCGTGTGTTTGCTGGCCACCTTAGACTTGAAAAACGCCTTCAATTCCGTCAGGTGGGACCAGGCGCTGGACGCCATGGCGCAATATTTCCGGGTCCCCGGGTACATTCTCCAAATGCTCGGGAGTTACCTCGCTAACCGCTCCATAGTCTATGACACCAATAATGGCCCGATGACAAAGGAAATAACATCTGGGGCAGTTCAGGGCTCTATCCTGGGTCTCGACGTCTGGAACATCTACGACGGGATCCTAAGGATGGAGATGCCCGAGGGCACGTTCCTGATATTGTATGCGGACGACATAGCGGACGTCATCATCGCAAGAGATGTCGACGTGTGTCAGATTCGACTCAATCAAGTAATGCGTCGAGTGACCTCCTGGATGGAGGACCACAGGCTCGACTTAGCCGCAGCCAAGACCGAGATCGTGCTGCTCACTAAGAGGCACATTAACACCTTGCGCCCGATGAGCGTAGGAGACGCGACGGTCCAGATTAAGCCAGCTGCTAAGTACCTGGGGGTGACGCTGGACTCAAAGCTCACCTTCGGGAACACATACGCAGGGCAGTCGACAGGGCGGCGGCGGTGACAATGGCGCTTAGCCGGATCATGGCTAATACCAAAGGTCCACGGACTTGCAAGCGCCGTTTGCTCATGCGCACCGCCGAATCCATTATGCTGTACGGTTCCGAAATCTGGGCTGACACATTGAGGTATGAAATGTACCACAAGCGTATAGCCACAGTGCAACGGAGAGCGGCTCTCCGTATTTCGTGCTCCTACCGCACGGTCTCCGAGCCCGCGGTGCTGGTGGTCGCTGGGATTATACCCATCGATCTACTAGCCCAACAGCGTCAGTTCGTTCACCAGCAGAAGCCGGTATTGGGCAAAGCGGCCGCCCAGACAACTGCTAGAGCCAACACCATCGAGGTCTGTCAGCAGAGATGGGCGGCAGAAACGAGGGGCCGGTGGACAGCAAGGCTAATTAGCCAACTGGACGCCTGGCTAGCCCTGGAGGCGGGCGAGGTTAACTATTACTTTACCCAATTTCTCACGGGCCTCGGCTTGTTCTGTTCCTACCTCCATAAGATGGGAAATGTAACGGAGCCAAGCTGTGGCTACTGTGACTTTCCCTCGGACGACGTAAACCACACCTTTTTTTAATGTAGAAGGTGGAGCGTCGAACGAGGGACACTTGCAGCGGACCTTGGAAGCATCACGCCGGACAACGTCATTGGTGCCATGCTCCTGGGCCACGAGAAATGGGCCGTATTTGTAGAGACGATCCTACACCAGAAGAAGCAGGATATGGACGGCATGCAATACCGCAGCCGTCCTTAGAAGAGGGCTCCTCTTGGAAGGAGCCGGACATGGTGGCCCCAGACCGATAGGCGTGGAATAACCGCGAGAAGACGTGGCACCCCCCTCCGAAGTTCCGAAATGCCTCACGGCGGCGCCGGAGAGGAGGGAAAACAACTGCCACGTGTTCTCATGGCGGAGGGGTTTTAGTGAGTATGCCTGATCATTTAAACAGGAGAGTACCACACAGGAGGAGACACGTGTCTGCCTATCGAACATAAAGAGTTTCCCTTCGCCCCGGAATGAAAAAAAAACAAATAACAACAATGAAACATGTATTGATAACTTCTTTATCAAAATTGACAAAGTAAATTACAAAAACTACGTTCTGAAAATACCTTTCAATGATCATTATCCAATAATGATGTCCTTAAAGGGTATAAAAATGAATAACAACAAAGTCAGTGCCAAAAAATAAACTACAACAAACTAAATAGAGAAGTTGCAAAAATCAATTGGTTAAATGAAACATTAAGTACAGATCCTAATTTTGCCTTAAACAATTTAATAAAAGAAAATCAAATTTTGTATAAATAGTGCAGAATACGAAAATGAAAATAACAATATGAAACCAAGAAAAAATTGTATAACAAAAGCAATAGTAATTTCATGCCGAAACAAAGAAAAACTATATAACAACTGGAAAAAGGATCCAAATAACAAAAATAAGAAAGAAAGTTATACAAATTATTTAAAAATATTAAATAAGTTAATAAATAAAACTAAAGAAGATTATGACAAAAAACAAATACAATCAAACAACAATAATATAAAAAATCTATGGAAAATAATAAACAACAAATTGGGCAAAAGTACAAAAAAGAGCAATAACATAGATTACATTACATATAACAACAACAATATTAACAATCTATTAGAAATTGCTGAAAATATGAATAAATACTTTACTAATGTTGGTAATCAATTAAGCAGCAAGATAAATACACCACCCAATATGAACATCAAACTACCTCCAATGAATGAAAAGAGTATGTTTTTACATCTTACAAATTATCAAGAAATACATAAATATTGTGCAAAATGAAAAATAATAATGGAGGAGTTGACGGCATAAATTCTCAAACATTAAAAATTTTAGCAACTAATATCAGCCAACCACTAGCAAACATTTTTAACTTATGCCTTGAACAAGGAATATTTCCGGACGAATTAAAAGCTGCAGAAATAATACCTATACACAAATCTAAAGACAAACACTTGACGACGAATTATAGACCAATATCATTAATCTCCAATATTGCTAGGATATTTGAAAAACTACTACACAAAAGAATAGCAAACTTTTGTAACCTATTGTAAACAAATGTAACCTATTTTCTAACAAACAGTTCGGATTTAGGAAAACCATAGGCACTAAAGACGCACTAAATGAAATAACAAATTTAATATACAAACAACTAGATTCAAGTAACTCAATGGCAATCACCTTCCTAGATCTCGCCAAAGCTTTTGATACAGTGGATCACAAAATCCTATTACACAAACTTTACGACTATGGAATAAGAGGAAAGACATACAACTTAATAAAAAGCTATTTGAATAATAGGAAACAGAAAGTTAAAATCAAAGATCAAAGCACCAATTATGTAGAGGTAAACATCGGAGTTCCGCGAGGAACCATTCTTGGACCACTATTATTTATTATTTACATAAATGATATGTTAACGACTACACCGGAAAACACAATCTTATCATATGCCGACGACACAGCAGTAATAATTACAGGGAAAAACTGGAAAGAAGTCGAAACCAAAATGAACGAAATTTTACAAAAATTAGCAACTTGGTTGGCATTGAATAAATTGTCATTAAACACTGATAAAACAGTTTATATGGAATTTAGAAATAATTGCAACACTACTCCAAAAAATCTGAATATTAATATTCAAGGAAATACAATAAATAGAGTTGATCACACAAAATACTAGCAACATCTATAACAACACAAAATACTTAATATTTATTTTTTACAAACTAAAAAGAATTATGTCCATAGAAAATTTAAGAATGCTCTACTTTTTCACAGAAAAACATTATATTGGATTTTAGCCTGGGAAGGTGTATATGCTGGAAGAACCAGATGTATTCAGAACCTTCAAATTAGACTACTAAAATTAGTTAACAAAAACAGCTTCATAACAGATAATAACCCATTAAACATAGAGCAAACTTTTACTTTAGAATCACTAGTCTATCACTACAAAGATCTACAAGAAATATAGGATCGGATAAAATAAATAGAAACAAAAGCATACAAATCCCTAAAAGGTTCAGAAATATAAACATAAAAAATAGTTACATCAGAGCATTAACAAATTTTAAGAAACTACCAAGCGAAGACATTAAAAAACAAAAATAGTATAAAAACAAAAATTAAAATTTGGATTAGAAAAAACATATAATGGATAAAATAGATAAAATTGATTGCAAAAAAGTAAAAAATCTTGTACAACACTCACTTGAGCAAAATATTCAAAAGATTAAACTAACTCATCCCACATTGGAAGTCCATGGGGATGAGCTAATAGATGAAAAAATAACACTAGACATAAGAACATACATTTGTTCACACGGAAAATGCAAACTACACTACAATCTTTCTCATCGCCGAATGTCTAATTATATCTGGAAGAAGATACAAAGTACTAATACAGAAGTCATTAAATACACAATAAACACAGCAGAAGAAATCATCAAAATCATAAATAGTCAAAAACAAGTCACAAAACAACCCAACCAAAATCCAAAATAAATTGTGACTCCTGCAATTATCCGAAAGTAGCAGGAATTAAACACACATATTTCATTAAAGAAACAATAATTACAAATCAAAATAAAAATATTTTACAGTTCAGACCAATAGAAGAGTTAATGGACAAGATAAATAATATGACTGAAATAAATAATTTGAAAACACAAACTAGAAAACTTTAATTGAGTCATTGTATAAAATTGGTTATAATTGTATAATAAACGAAAATCCCACAATCCCCAATCTTAAACGTTGTTCGCCTGCAGCGCTCGCTTCTGTTACCGCAGATATAAAAATTTTAAGTAATAAAAAAAATTTTTCTCGTGTCAGCACAAGTGCATCTACATACAGTAAATGTTTGCAGAAATACCCTTCCAATTGTGAATTATACCTATATTTTAAGGTATATATTCCAGTGATATTCTGTGTGTATTATTAATTTAAAAATTGTTTTTAATATGTCAAGTTATTCTTAAAGTAGACATACATAATTAAGACGTTAATTATGTTTCTAATATTTGTATAAATAGTGTACATTTTGTTGGGCTGTGGCGCTTCGTGCCCCTGCACCGACGCGGAAGACTTGCTCCGTAGGAAAGAGGGCGCCAGCAGGAGAGCAGTGGAGAGGAAGAAGCGTGTCTCGTCGCCTGAGGCCACCACCATCTCTCTTTCTCTCTGTCTCTCTCTCTCACACGTCGTGCACCTCGTGCCTCTTTATTAATTACTCTTATAATTATCTCGAAATAAATCTACTTTTCTAATAAACGTTGTCTTGTTACTTCGGCGTCAACCTCTAGTGCAATCTAACACATTTATATATCTGTATATATATTCAAATGTAAAACTATTAAAGCAATCCACGCCCCTTCTGTGTGTAATTATAATAATAGTGTATTGATTTTCTATGGTGTATTTAATAGTGCATTTATGTTTTATAGTGCTTTCATTTTTTACAGTGTTAATATTTTTTATGGTGCTTTCATTTTCTACGGTGTATTATTTTAAGATATTTAAATGTATGATGCTTTCATTTTTTAGGTTTTTTTTTGGGTTAATAAGGGAAAAATCGGTTGGCGACCATTAACTGACCATTAACCATTAACTCCAGATCCCGCTCCCGAGGTCAGAGACATTGAACTCGGGGCCGTCACCCGCCCGTGAGCCAGCCAGAAGGCTGCCGTAAGTCAGGGCCGGAATGGGTGGGACCCATCGCGTTCGAGGCATCCGGCAGCGTCTGGCCAACTAAACCCCCAGTTCTTTGATCCGCGGTTGATAAATCAGCCGAGGAGCAAGAAACTGTAAAATCCACCCTCTTTACCAAACCGGCCCGGGACTGTTGTGCACATTACTTCGGGCCGGCCGGCGTGTCTATGTCCTACATGTCTCTCGTGTCTGTTTTTTCATATCGTTCTCTGTATCTTCACCCATCCGGGCTTCACGTTCCTCCTCCGAGGCAGGTTTAGCTTCGCCTCGGTTTTCTCTTCGCCTCCTGTGCCGCTCGCCTGAAGACTTTGCAGTCTCCGGCCCCAGCTTTGCATAAAAAGCAGTGTGGGTCCTTCCTGCAGGCCTCCTTGTGGTGGCCGGGCTCGCCGCACTTGTAGCAGTGGGCAGACCGGTCCACTCCTTTATACTCCGTACTGAGGTGCCCGTACCCGAGACACCTAAAACACCGCACTACGTTTGTACGCCTTCGTATGGGCAGCTCATAATCCCGATTCGAATGTTACCCGCTGCGAGAAGCGTATCCGCCTCGATTATCTCCAGCGTCGCCGTCGCTAACTTAAGTCCTCTTTTGTTAGGTCCCATCACCCTGGCCGACATCTCCCGTGCTGTTGAGCCAAGCGCCCTATCGAGGGCCTGCTCCACCTCGCCCACTTCGGTTAGGAAGTCAAGGTCCCTGAATTCCAGTGTAACCTTACCCCCGTCCGCCGATTCTGTTTAAAATTATTCCTTTTGTAAGATGTCATGGCAACTGTTACAAATATTTATATTATTGCTCTTATTTAATTTACAGGGATATCAATTACTAATGGTTATATATATGTATGTAGCGCCTCAGCCTCAGGGCTTGATGCGCCGCTTCGCCAGCACCTGTTGAACGGGAAGGTGTGTGGTAGAGAAAGACCAGTGGTTAAAATTAAGAGGTGGTTTTTATTGTCGTTCGCTTCGCTTCGCTACAGAGCTGCTCGAGTGGAATGGCGGACGTCGCGTCCTTCGCTTCGGAGAGTCGGTAGCGAACTGGTAGCAGCACGCTGCTTCCGCGTGGGGGAACGGCGTGTTCCCACTCGTCGCGCGGCTAGTAAAGGGGGCGCTGTCGGAGCGTCTGCTTTCGGCGGTGGCGCCGAGGAGACGATGGTAGCGGGCCGTGGGCCCCCACATGTATATGCAGTGGAAGTGTAATATTTAATATTAACATGTCGCTTACGGATTATAAAACCATACGACGACTAACGACGACCATTATCACTTTAATATAATAGGACATTGGAATAAAAAAATATGACGGTATACCTGCTTTTTATATTATATTCATATATTACGTTTTTTCATAATATATCTTGATAGTAGTCAAATCTCTAACCCCAAAACCTACATTTAAATAAGAGCAATAATATAAATATTTGTAACAGTGGCCATGACAATTAAATTAAATAGAATATTGTAAAATCAAAAATGAAAGCACCATAAAAAATAAAAATACCTTAAGAAATGAAAGACCATAAAAAATTGCAGCACCATAAAAAATAAATATACCGTAAAAAATGAAACACCATAAAAAATAATAGCAGCATAAAAAATGTAAACACCATAAAAAATAAAAATACTATAAAATAATACACCATAGAAAATGAAAGCACCCTAAAAAATATTAACCTCGTAGAAAATGAAAGTAACAATAAAAATAAAAGCACCATAACAAATAAGTATAACTTAAAAAGTAAAACTTAAATTTACAACTTGTTTTATGTTTAATTGAATTTAATAAAAAAAAAAACTTACAGTAATATGTCCATCACTCGTATCCATACTTAGCTTCAAACGTTCATCAATAGTTTTTTTATTTAATATCTCTTTGCAATCTTCTTCCACAATCTTTAAACATCGTTAAGCCACTAGATAACACAATTCCTTATAACATCTCTGTTGAAAAGGTCCAATAAAAACTGATAAAAATGAGCGAATTCGGGTGCAATAACCTTTGAGGTTTTTGAACTCTTTTCATCTGGTTCTATCGGACCATTTCAACAGGGATCTATATATACATATAACAGTTTTGGATAACATCATCTGCAATTTACAGTGAATTATCACTTTATAAAATGATGTACGATAAGGGCTGCTGGCTTATTAGTACAACATCTAACGCCTCTGTATTTGTATCTATTTTCTTCATAATATACGCAACTGTCTTTTTATTCACATGTTATTAATTCTTGCATATCTGAGTGCATTTTTAAGGTCTTGAATGTTCCTTAGATCAAGCTGTATTTCTAATTATGCTTCAAATACTTTAGGTAAAGCATTCATAATGGCTTTTGTTAAATATCATTTTGTTGATTTCATGAATTTCAGAAAAGTTGACAAAACATAAATTTCATCCAAACTTAAATCATTTATCGAGCTTCTAATTAACTGCAATATCGACAATAAATGCCTGCTTAGTAACATTATTCATGCTATCATATTTTGCAAATTTACTAGGGTCACTGTCAAGCTTTGCAAATTCTTTGGCAATATCAACAATATTTTTCTTTAATTGGTTTAGCTGTTTCTAAGGACTGTACTAGAGGAATACCAATTTCTTCAGAAACAGCATCGGTTACATAATGATTTTTGGTAGCTTATTTCTGTCATGGCATGTAACAGCAAACAACTTATATAGTTATTCCTTTGGACTTAATTTTGATTTGGCATTTGTCGACAATAACTCTGTAATAAATGTTGTTTGAAAATTATTATTCTCATATACTTTGACTTACTACTATCAATTTTAAGATTTACTGGGAATTCGAAACTTTTGAAAATTTTAGAACATTCATCAGTTTTGTAGTCAAATCATCTTATAGTCATACTAACCAAATTAAAGTAAAAAGACCGATAAAAAGATATTATTAGATTTAGAATCTTTTAATTAGTTTTTTATTTTTAAAAATGAAAATTTAGAAGGTTAAAAATATTTGTTGCACTTAATAAATTAATTCCATCAATAAAACAAATATATGAATAATAATCTCAAATAATAATTCAGGTTAATAAAAAGATGTTTAATTTATTTCTAATAAATGCTTGGCCATTCTGAAAAGTGGAAAATAATATTTGCTTTGAGCAGTCAGTAAATGTGCATGTGTTTTTGACCTGTAGGTGTTCCTAAATACGTTTAGAAAAAAGAATTTTATATCATGCTGCAGAACACAGGATAGTACCTACAGATTCCTGAACCATGCTCTTGATAATTAGCCTTAGTGTGACCAACACACCTCCATACCAAACAGCGTAAAGTTGTTCATGATGTGATATTACATAAACTTTAATTGGTTTTGGCTAGAAAATATATGCCCTTTTCTAACTTGTTTTATGGTTAATGCAATTTAATAAAAAAAAAACTTACAGTAATATGTCCATCACACGCATCCATATTTAGCTTCAAACATTCATCAATAGTTTATTTATTTAATATCTCTTTGCAATCTTATTCCAAAATCTTTAGACATCGTTGAGCCACCAGATAATACAATACCTTATACAATGGCCTTGTAACATCTATATAGAAC
>UELU01073229.1:18271-53135 GCA_900490025.1 Megastigmus dorsalis | reverse complement strand
TCTCTCTCTCTCTCTCTCTTGGTCTCGCTCGCACCCACGTAGCCGACGTCGGCAGGTCCCGCAGATCAATAAGCGACTAGCCGCGCCACCGGCGCTTACTACTGCCGTCGTCGTCGCCGTCGTAGTCGTCGTTGCCGCCGCCGCCGCCACCGTCAACCACCAGCAGCAGCAGCGCGAGAATATGCGCGCGCGCATAAAGCCCACCTATACAGGACCCAGTGCACAGAGAAAGTGTGCGAGAGAGAGCGAGTGAACCGTATATACAGGTGGAAAAGCGAGCGAGCGAGAGAGAGAGAGAGGGAAAGCGATAGAGCAGACGAGGCGAACGCCTAGTCGGAGCCGATCAAATCCGGGAGTCGCGAACCTACGAGCACTCGAGGCTCTTCTCTCTGCACTCTGCTCTGCTCTGCTCCGTTCCGCTCTGCAGCGCATAACACTATATAATACTCTCTAGTCTCTCTCTCTCTCTCTCTCTCTCTGTCCTACTCTAGTCGCCTGCATAACACACACAGAGACCACAGACAAACAGACACACGGCAGGTCGCGTGTTGTCCGGATTAATATTTATTCGCTCGTCTCTCTTACCTAGTACGAGACAAAGAAAACTCAGGGCTCGACGTACGCCGTATAAACTCGCTCGCACACATAGATAGATAGTTAGATAATCTTAGTTGAACGTAGAGGACAGAGGAATCGCGTATACACAGGCCCAGGTTTTCTCGTATCCGCATGTCGTTAGAGCAGTTTAGAGAATAGAAGGGAGAGAGAAGACACACGCCGCGCGCAATCCGAGCGAAAAATCCTAACAGGGGGTTGCAAAAAAAAAGGAGCGAGAGAGAGAGAGAGAGAAAGGGTGGAGGTGCAGGTGGTGGTGGTGGTTTTCGGTTGGAATCGCTCAGAGTGCATAGGTGTCGAGTGCAGTGTCGGCCTTAGACCGACCAGGCAAGACGGGCCCAGGAAGACGGAAACGAAATCAGGCCGGGAGTGGACACCTCCGGAAATCACGACTTATGCGTCTACGCCGAGCAGGTAAAACAAATTAATAAAAACCGAGTGGCTAAAGCTGCTGCTGTGCTCTGCATGATGCGTACGATATGTCTGTATCGGGGATTTGACGGGGATCGAACGGGGGGAATCCCGAAGACACACTGGGGATGAAGTGTAGGATAATTCTTTTGGACGGGGGATGTCTTGACAGTGGGTCAAGTATGTGTGTGCAGTGCACCGCAGTCTCGGCTCATTAGCCGCCGCAATATTTTTTTCCCTGCGGATGCTATTATGTCATATATATATATTTGAGGTTGGGGTGGTGTCTTGTGCGTGCAGCAGCTACGATCGGGGGGAGTAGGTCAGATTGTTTCGAAACTGTATTAATGGGAATATCGTTATGTCGTTGTCGCGTATTATGTACCCCCTATGCTGGAATCTGAACTATTTATAAGCAATGGGACGATGATAATGATGATGACGATGATGCGGCATGGATTCACTGCAGTGCAGACCGAGGGTGGTTGAGGTTAAGTCTTCTATACGTCCTGGTTTTTTTTCTTTCTTCTCGTCATTGTGCTGTTACAATACCGGCTTGTTATCTAGACGACGTTCTGGTTCTGAAAGAAACGAGATTGCGACGTTGTTTACGCGTCGAAACGTTGACAGACGTTTTTTTCTTCTTCCAGATGTTAGGTTATAATCGAAGATTCCGACTACATAGGATTTACGAGCCCTCCGAATCCATTACCGTTAATCTACGGATCAACTGTATATATATATATATATATGTATAGATCCAGTTGGCGAATCTAACATGATGCACGGCAATGTAGCAGTTCCATTAACGGCGATGGCATGACTCGTGTGATCCCACACAGTGCAGCTAAAGACCATATTTTTTCCCGCAACCCCCGGTCGCTTAACCTACTTTTTATTTGCCTTGATAGAATCATTCCGGCTTCGATCTGCATGTTGTAGAGAAAAATAAAGAAGTTGAGAAGATTCTAGAACAACGAACGCTATTCGCGTTTTTTTGCATTATACGGATGTGTGTGTGTTTGCGCAGGCATAAAGGGACCCACATTTTCCAGTGCATTTGAAAACATGTTTGAATGAAATATCGTCTCCGATTACCTGTCTACCAGAGTCTCTTTATTCGCGGATTTCTACTTCTGTTTTTTTTTTTTTTTTTTTTAATCTACCCTAATGAGTTTGTGACAGCCGCTTCTAAATTGTAATGCAGTTGTCGTGCCAGGCGCTATAGCGTCCGGTCATTTAATCTGCAACCACGAGTATTGCATACAAATTGTTCTATTAATTGCGCCGTATTGCACCTAATACTACAATTTCATGTTTTACTTAAAAAAAAATAATGGAAGAAAATGTTTGCCTTGGTTCTTTGGTGTCTTTTTTTTTTTTATTTATTACGAATTTAAAAGCATTTTTTTATTGCCTCGTGGGAATATCCGGAAAATGCGGTCACCGATATTGAAAAGATGTAAGAGCCATTAGAGAGATTGATGTTTTAAATGGATTCAGATAAAGTAGTCGAGCGTGTTGTGCTTGACGCGCATATAAATGCACATAAAAAGAAACTTCATTTTATGCGCGGCAATTTTACCAGCTAACACTTTTACCCTGTTATATACTAATATTTATCGTTCGCACACTGTATAAATGTTACAATATTAATATAATTCACAAGAAAAGGTGCATAGGTTCCAACCACTCGTAGTCGTGTACTTTATAATTTACAAAATATTTATAAATATGCATTTTAGATTAACGACTTCAAACACACGCACACACGCGCAACCTTCATAATGGATCGCTATACAACGTCAAATAATGCAGAATTAAAAAAAATTCTAATTAAACGAACTTGAAATCGCTCACTCGTCAAACGGGGCCAATGCATCAATCCCGACGATTTCGCTTTATACATATACATATATACATTTTTTTTTATCTCGCGCACTCGGCTCCGACGACCACTTGAGCTCGATCGACCTTGTCGGGCTTGGCTCATTTCGCGATGAAAATGAACGATCGCCTCGCACGCACCTACACACAGACACACACACACAGCTTTAAAACATTATCATGGATTTTTATAAAGTGTGTGTATATGCAAAACAAAAAGTGCAAGTACCGTACACATAGACGGTGTATAATTATAGCCTCGACGCGAGCGCGCACTTTTCAATTCTCATTATTAACCCGTGTTATTTTAACATTTGCTTCCTGAACAGCACGGTTTATCGACCCATCGCGCAAAACAGTTTAATATAGGGAATATTTCGAAACAATAAAAGGAACGTATGTTTTGCCGCTGAGTATATAAGAATCTAATTGAGTAAATAATAGTAGCGGCGAGGGACGGCTCTAAAAAGAGTTTTGTGTGTGTGTGTGTGTTGTAAAAGTAGGTCAAAATGTGAAAAATTTAAAAAGCCTCCTACAGTCTAAAAATATCATCGAGAATTCCTTTGCAGGAAGATTATCGCCTTCAAAGGGACGCGAGAGACTCTTTATAAATAAAAGGGGAGGGTTTAAAAAAGAAATCTCGAGATACCGCGGCGCACAACAAACAACGGAAATAATTTATGGTGACGATAGAGAATCTTTTCCATTTGCAGGCGATACGGAAAAGCTGCTTTTTGTATCGTTAAAGCGAATTTGAAATTCTTGGGTTTAATATTTCCAGAAACGTACACGTGTCGTTGTGAAAAACATTCGATCAAGCCGATTGTTTTCATATATAACACTTACCTTTTTTACTCTCGCTATAGAGCAGAGTTAGTTTCACTGTAATGTTTCTCAACCACGGTTAACGTTAATTAAAAATTTCATAAATCTTATACTTATTGTAGTTTCAGAACAGAAAATACGTGAACTCATTTTCTAAAGCCACTCATAGCCAAGTGTAAAAGTCTTGTTTTCATTTTCTTTTGAATTTATCGCTTGTTAGGCACGTTGTTTATTGTTTTAGAATGTTTGGTTCGTAATAGATTACGATAGAGCTTTTAAGAGTTTCTTTTTTTTTCCAGACATAATAGATACAGTTACCAGTAAATTTTTGCTCGTATTTTCGAATAGAAGCATTCACCGAACAAATCGAAACTGTATCCAATTAAAGTCATATCGAAAAGATCTACGACGATATTCCACACTCGGTGCAGATTTCGCCTCCGCAGCGATCTTTAAATTATCGTTGGCGCGAAATCACAATAGCCGCTGCCAAACGTGGAAAAAAATCAATAGCGACGAATAGCGAACATCCGCGTGATTGTACATCTCGCACACACACACACACATATACATATCCACTCGACGTTTAAACCGTCCGTAGCTTTCGACCCAATATATGTAATCGTGTCTCCCTCGTCGATATATCAATCCCCGCAGGTCGAGATGTTGTACTTTTCAATTTGACAATTTTGACACTGCCCGATATGTGTATATACAAGTCCGAAGTTCCAATTAAACTTAACGTACCTCCTAATTTCTCTCACTCTCTCTCTCTCTTTCTCTCTCTCTCTCTCTCTCTCTCTCTCTCTCTATCTGTCCGGGCGCTTGTTTTCATCTTTCGTCCGCGCCGAAATAATACTACATAAATCGCCAGTGCAAGTTTCTTCGTTATATAAAGCGCCGGGATCTCTTTCCGCGTCCGTGAATTTATGCTCTGTTTTTGTGCGCGCGCGGACGCTTCCAGAACACTTGCACCCAGTGAGATGTACATTTTATACTTGGTGAAAATTGCGAGTGTTTGCGTAGGCGACGAGTGTGCGCGCAGCGATTTAATATAAGCGTGTTTTTCTCCGTGTTTTTGGCTAGATAAATCCCCACGGGCAGTGCTGCGTGTTTTCAAACTGTGCTGAGGTAATATTGTACCAGTGCATTTGCTTAGATTAAGATTTTATTCCGTACTTTATAATCTGTATAGATTGAACTAATCGAGATAAGAATCTTAATTAATCAGGGATGAAGTGATTGCTATTTGTTTCTGCAATGAACAACAAAAATGTAGAAAATGATCTAATAGCTAGAATATTATTTATGGTCTTCGAGCCGTATAGTACATTTTTAAACAATGTTTAATTTTTTTTTAATAACAATACGTTAACAAACGTGTACACACAGCCGATTGTAAATAAACACAGTGCAAGTTTGCTTTTCTATATCAACACGGATTGACCTTTTGATTAACGATAACGGTAGATCTCTATATACCTATGTACAACAAGAACTAAGCACTAACATCGTTGTCTTGCTAATATTTACTTAATTGTTGGTAGTATAGATTTTTCAAATCCAACTATTACAGCTATCTTCCAAACAAACTCTTTTCTTCAATAATACACCAAATAAACACAATCGTAGATTCACAAGCGGTAAAAATGATAAAATTATATTGAATACACAATCGCTCATTTGATCGTAAAATGTTTATAATAAATTAGCTTGGTTAATAATGTAAAACGAATTATCGTAAAATTCAAATTTATAATTAGTTTTTTTTTTATATACAAAATATTAATAACGCTCGAATCACATTACGTGTACTGAAAACTGCCTCTATACGATCGCATTATTCCGATATACACATCCCCCCACGATATTTGCAAAAAAAAAAAAAAAATAAAGTCACACGCTGAGGCTCGGAAAACACGCACATATAGTCTCAAGAACTAAACGGGCTACGTGTGCACACACAGACACACTAGGCGCGGTTGCGTGATTTTCCGAGCTTTTTCATGCCTCTTCCACCTTCGTGCACAGTTTCCCCCCAATAATCGATGCGGGGATCTACAGGGAAAAAAATTGGAAGTTCCGCTTTAACTATACATCCCCTCCATGTATACAGTGAAATTTCCGATATTCGCATAATAAAGCGGAGGCGTGGCCGACTGCCTATACAGCCGTGCTTTTCCGCATTATCCCGTAAAAGTTCTTGCACGAGTATATTATTATGGACATATTTTTCACGCGACGGCGGTTTTTCCCCGCGCAGAATTTACGAATTCACCCGAGAAACTCAAAACGAATTCGCAAAATTCTTTTCGCGCTATAGAATAATCCTCGAGATAAAATCCTTAAGATATTAGCGCGATCCCACCGACTAATCTCTCGCTCACACCTATACAGTAACACCACACGATTGCATAGCACTCATTACGAAACGGAAAGTGCACGCTTCGGTGTCACCTAACCTATAATACATACACACACACACTTACACACGAGTCGTCTCGTATTTTGCATCGTTGGCATACCAGGGAATCGATTTCGAGCCTTCAATTCTCTCGTCGCGGCCGTCGTCGCCGCCGCCAGCAGCAGCAGCAAATCGCCTCTCTATCCGTCGTGCAACCATCGGCTTATCGAAGCTCCTGAATGATAATTCCTTCTTGTATACAATCCGCGCGTAACGACCGACCATTCCATGCGAAATCAAATTCGATTACCCGCACCGACTTGTCGCGCGCACTTGTGACATAATTTAAGCTCGGGCTTAGGCGCCGCTGGCTCTTTTTGTTTTTCCTATTTATAATATTACGTATTTTATAGTGGCGTGTAACGACGGTTTGTTGCTTTCGCTACATCGGCTTTATCCGAAGGATGAGCCTCGGCTGTGATGTAAGTTTTCCTCGAGACTTTCAGCCGTGAATGAAATGCGAAGAGACGCGTTTTTGTGCGAAGCTTGCAACTTTTTCAATGTGCGGAAAAACAAAAATATAAATGGTGCGGTGAAAATAAAACAATGAAACTTAAGAGTTATGATTTTGACTCGTTAGGTGAATCCAACTTTTACTCTGTATAACTAATTTATTCTTAGCCATTCTTAGCTGAACAGACAGTAAAATTTTATAAGTACTGTTATTATATGAGAAATGGTGATAATTACTTCTTTGTTTATATCAAAATTACGTTTGACGACCGAGTGAATTACAGCAACTGATAAAGCTATGTTTCCGAAAAACCGCATGATAGTATTGTATTCCGACACAATACGTCTTTATTATCTCATTTCATTTACACTTTCCGTTAAAATATATAATATCGTCGCAGATACCTACCATTAAACTTACATTTTAATCAGTACAAGCATTATTTTTAGCTTCTATATAGCTATTAAATTCATTCGTTAACGAAAAAATAATTTAAATAATAGCCGATGAACAATTGACATAATTTGCACGCGGTATTACATCAAAAGCCACTCGACAAATAGCAGCTTTGCGTATTAATAAAAAGCGTGCAAAATTTAAATATGTACATGCGTTAAACACGAACCGATAAGGATAAAAAATTCACCCGATAAAACCCCGCGATAAATGGGCGTTCAAATATGCGTTTCGTGCGTCTCCGCTCACATATCACTCGGCGGCTACTGGAACACTTTTCGAATAAATAGTCGAAATTGCTATACGAAGAAAAGTGCTTTTTCGGGTATATGATGTTAGATGAGAAAAAGCAATTATCGCCCACAAGAAAATTCAATCGGAATCAGAGTGGACCGTTAAAATCGAACGATCGAATTATTAATGGCTCATCCGGGGAGTGTATTATTCGAGTTTCACGTTCCCAAGGCTATGCAGCATACTCGTTTCGTGGCTTTCATTTATTTCTTTCCCTTTCGCTTTCTTTTACGTCGACGCATACGCACACACACACACACACACACACACGCTTACATACATAAGTATTCTTTGCATACGAAACGCGTCGCTTATTAAGACAAATAATTCGCGTTAATTCGATCGAGCGTTTCGATGCCACGATAAGCTTATACGCTTCTCTTATCAAGTTATTTTTTCTTTTTCTTTCTCCCCGACTCACCGCTTTGTGTTTTTTCCTTTAACTTTTATTAATGAGCTCTACGCGTTGGGTCTGCTTACATCTGAAAAGTAGCACGGCGTTTTTTCTTTATCCAAAACAAACGAACTCTTGGGTTTGTTTTGAATATATATAGAATACCTATAGGTACACGTTGTAAGAATGTTTGTCGAAGGATTAGTCGGTTTGTTCGAGACTTTTGGCTTTCTAGATTGTGCGGTGCCGAAAAATGTCAAAAATGGAACGATATATGTTGCACGTAATACCGTATAACCCTTGCACGTTAATTAATACAATAAAAGTCGACGATTGCGATATGATTCGATAATAAGTTTACCTATACGCAATACGTAGTCGGATGATAAGTATATTTAAGAACGCCTGCAATATAAACCAATGGTATTCACGCGGAAATTTAAGTAATACCGATTAAGCAAAGTGTTTGTTATACTTCGTAACTCTTGTATGCAGGACGCGCAAGGGTACATTTCCTTGCGACGGAGAGCCTTGAAAAAAATTTGCGCCTTGGGATTTTGCGAGCGTCTACGTAACGCTTGCGGAGTGTAATACCGATATATATTCGAGAAGATTGGATTTGGGCTAATGCAGGTTTTTAAAAAAGTCTTGATAGTCGCTGTTTCTAGAATTCGTTATTTCTCTTTCGACCTTTGATAAAGATAATTTTAGAATTTGCTGAAAACTTTCGTAGGATACGATTAAAGATTCGGATACAAAAAGAAACACACACCGCTCGTTCCTTAAAAATCACTCAAATAATCTGATTCATATAATTGAAAACAGTCGCTCCTTCATCCTACGCGCTTTATCTCGAAAACCACATTTGAAACGCACGATGAAATCTCTCGGCAAACTTGTCCATACTTCAAATCCGCGCAGCCGTAATCACATATAGCACCGTATGTCCATATAGCAGCTTGAATTAAGCGTCAAATCGTCGTTCAACCCTTTTATTTCACCGCGCCACATCCCCAAAATTCCATGTCCATCGATGTAGAACGAAAAGAGAAATAGTTGTCGCTCTCGCGGTCGAGTAGTACGATACTTGGACCGAAAATGAGACGAAAATCGACGACGTTCCGAGAAATTCCAGTGCCGCCCGATTGTCCAACGATATAATGAAAGTGAGAGAGAGGGGAGCGACGGACGAGCTCGTCGGAAAATTGTCAATCCCGTAGCGCTGCGAGAAAAATTCCATGCGAAAACGCCGGAATGAGAGACTTTCGCCACCCGCCCGCGGCCCTTTTACCGATTGCCCGTAAGCTACGACTTGATGCCCTCGCTCATCCCTCCTTTCGTGCCTCTTAGAGGTTATGCGTACACTCGAAGGATTATTTATTTTCCTATATTTCAAACCAATTTTTTACACCTATACCAATATTGCATAGATACAATACGTAACCCTACATATAAGTACCACACGTACAACTTTGTCAACCTGACCTGAGAAACGAAAGAAGTTCGAAGCGTCGATGTTAATGTCCGCCGTCGTTCCGTTTGGGTTGCAGAAACATCCAGGATATCATCCCGAGGGAAAGGACCGGTGTACAACACAGGAGGCGGCGGCGGCAGGTCGTCACCGTTCCGGCGCATCAGCAGCTACGTCCAGACGTGCGAGGACCGACGCGCATCTAACCGACGCATCCTTAGCCCTGAGCTGTCGTCGTCAGTCGCGGCTGAGCTCATAGCAGCATCTGCAGCATCTGCAGCAGCAGCAGCAGCAGCAGCAGGAGGAGCAGCAGCAGACCGAATCAATTTTCTCACGTCGAGTAGCTCAGCACAGGCAGCGTGTATGATCATTGAGGACCGACCCCCTCTGTCCATCAGGCCGAGGCTGAACAATCTACTCCAGCAGGATAACGCCCAGAGATTCCTGAATCACCTGGTCCTGCTCAAGCACAGGACCGCAAAATTTTCCAGGTCCGCTTACCACATTCCGAGTGTTTTTCTCTTTACCGATATTCAGGCTTTTTGTAAATATAATTTACATCTCGTGATAAAAGTTCATAAGCGTTATTTTTAATCAAATATAAATACTATTATAAATGTTCAAGTTTAATCTGCAAATTGATTCGACATCGGTTTTAGTATACCTTTAGGATACGCAACGGTACGTTAATAGATCTAAATTAATCGTGTCATGCGTTTGTTTGTTTTCTCCCACAGTAATAGGCATCGGAAGCTTCAGCCCTTCAGGGAAACGTGACTGGTGTCCATCGCGAGCGCGGCGCGGCTTAGCGCAATAAACGAATACCACCCTGACGCGACACGTATCCCGCTACCTAACGGTAGTAGCCCTCGCCGGGCGAGCTCGCTGTGCGACGTCCAAACTGTCGCTGGCCAGCGCAAATCGGAGATCCAGGAGAACGAGGACCAAGACCTTGCCGACCTGAGATACTGCATAACGGTAAAGATTTTCTCATTTATTAATTTATCATCTGGTTCTGAATCTAAAAACAATGATTAATATTTTGATCAATTCAAACTTTCTCGAGTATAAATATGACACTCGAGATTCAGCTTTAACAACGTATTAATCTGCATTTACAGGCGAGGTGCGGAGAAGTACCCGCAGGACTGAAGCTTTAACGAAGGAGAATTGGATGATTCGGTGCTCTTTATAAGTAAATCAACAGCAGCAGCAGCAGCAGCAGCTCTCAACAAAAACAAAAAATATACACAGCTAAAACAAAAATTATCATCATAAGCAGAGAAAGAGAAGAGGAAAGACGTTCAGCGACGTCAACGCCGCGATCGCGGCGATCGCCGTGTTTCTCTACACCCCTCGTCATCGACCAACCCCGATTTCCCCCCGTCATCACAACGACGCGTCCGCCAAAAAACCGCGAGGATTTCGATAGGCGACACAGCTTCGGTATATACCCCACCGTCCACTTGTAACACACTCTTCTTTTTCGTTCACTTGAGAAGCCGGATAACAAGAAATCAATAAAGCAAAATGGGCAGTGTAAACGTGAATCGCGGCGTGAGCGATGCCTTCTACCGGTACAAGATGCCGCGCATACAGGCGAAGGTCGAGGGCAAGGGCAACGGCATCAAGACCGTAATCGTCAACATGGTCGAGGTTGCCAAAGCTATCGGCAGGCCCGCCACTTATCCCACCAAGTTCTTCGGCTGCGAGCTCGGCGCCCAGACTCAGTTCGACTTCAAGAACGAGCGCTTCATCGTCAACGGCAGTCACGACGCCTCCAAGCTCCAGGATCTGCTCGACGGCTTCATTAGGAAGTACGTGCTGTGCCCCAACTGCGACAATCCCGAGACCGAGTTGTTGGTCAACGCCAAGAAGGGCACCATCGCGCAGGTAAGAGAACGGCCTTCGAGAGCTCGATAAAACCTTCGTCTCGGTTATAAGTGAACCAAAGGGAATCGATAAATTGGTATGTTTGTTCAGGGTTGTAAGGCCTGTGGTCATCATGGCATGTTAGAGAGCATCCACAAGCTGAACACGTACATCCTGAAGAATCCGCCGAGTCTGGACCCGGCAGCCCAGGGCAGCTCGCTGACCGAGGGCAAGCGCGGCAAAAGATCCAAACGCACCAATGGCGACGCTAACGGCGAACGCTCGGGCTCACCCGAGAACGAGAACAACACCAGCAATGCTGACATCGTCGTCGAGGCTCCCAACAAAATGGGTTGGTATCCTTTTTCTCTGCAACTCTTATATTTCAGTCTTCGATTGGATGGTTCTAAGTGCAATCGGTGTGTCTATATCTCTAGCGAGTCAAGACAGCGACGACGACGACAAGTGGGCAGTTGACGTCTCGGAGGAGGCGGTACGCGCCCGTCTGCAGGATTTGACCGACGGCGCCAAGGGCATGACAATCAGCGAGGATCTCGACAAGAGTGAGAAAGAACGCATGGACATCTTCTACAAGCTGGTGAAATGCAGACGCGACGCTGGCCAGCTCGACAATCACAAGGAGCTGCTGTTGGAGGCCGAGCGTCTCGAGATCAAGACCAAGGCACCACTCGTGCTCGCCGAGTTGCTCTTCGATCAGCACATCGCTGCCCAGGCCAAGAAATTCCGTCTACTCCTGCTGCGCTTTACCCACGAAGACGTCAAGGCTCAGAAGTATCTCATCAGAGGTATCGAGCAAGTCATCGCTCTCCATAAGGACGTTTTGATGGCCAAGGTGCCTGGAATCTTAAAGGTCAGTGCAAATTCGATTATAAAGAACTGAGATAATTTATCAATCTTTTTAATAGATAATTTTAACGATCGATTCATTATGTTACAGCTTTTCTACGACAATGACATCTTGGAAGAGAAGGCTTTGTTCGAGTGGGCTAGCAAAGTTAGTAAGAAATATGTCTCAAAGGATATTTCTCAAGAGATTCACGATAAAGCTGCACCATTTCTCACATGGCTGAAAGAGGCTGAAGAGGAAGAGTCTGAATCTGATGAGGAAGATGATGATCTGGAGGTTTGTAGACATATTTCGCTCTACTTCTTAATAACCTATATCCATCAAAGCTACGAATTTGCATTTTTAATATTATAAAATCTATTGAAAATTAATTAGCTCATTTTTTTTAATTTCAAAAAAGCTTTTTCCAAAATTATTATTCAATTTTTCCGCAATTTTGTTAAAAAAAACTGGTCTAATGATTAAATCTTTGATATATTCCAGATTGAGTATGACGACAGAGCAAAACAACCTCTGAAACAACAAACCCAGCAAAAGCAGCAGGTGAAGAAACCAGTAGTTGATGATTCTGAGGAAGGAGATGACGTTGATATTGATGCCATTTAAAATCAAAACAGCTGAATCGCCAAAGCCAAAAGACGCGAAATAAGAAAAAGTTAATGAAAAAACATAAGCGTCAATGAATTCCACTATTTCGCAAGGGGATACAATGAGTCGCAATAAAAAAATATTGTCCGCTAAGATACGATAGATTTTTCTTCCTCATTATAAAACAGGCCGAGCGAGAAATAATGGCAAAAAGTATAAGTATAACATTTAGAAGTCGCTGCGTTTACATAGCAAATTTTATCAATCCTTCTTCGCTCTTACTTAGGAGATAGTTCCTCTTTATTTTTCTTTATCTTGAATTCTTTTCCTCTTATTTTTTTTTTCTCTTATGTGATCTTAATAATTTAATAATTGCGTTTTATTACTTTTCGAATCGCCATTTTCTAAGCGATCGTCGAACATTTGTTATATGATTGTTAAAATACTTCTCGCGCCTCGCCTTCAATTTTTCGCCTTCACGCGCATTATTTTCCACACGCGAGATTTTTGTTGGATTTTTTTTTGGTAATTAATAGAAAAGAGAGTTGGCCTGCTAAAAGCGTTCTCTATTGTACCTACAATTCTGATAATTATTCAAATAAATATGGTTTATCGCAATGATAAAATTATTTGTACGAATTAATTGTATACCCTTCAAATTTCCTTCAAAATTATCCTATCTTTAGATAATAATTATAATATATATATAAAGTAAGCATATATAAGGTAATTTATATATAAACTAAACTTTTTTAAATTATAGAAGTGGCCTAATTTTTATTATTATTTTGTTATAAATTAAAGCAGACCGTCAAGAAAAATTTTGGATGTTTCATAAGTATCAGAAAATGAAATATATTTTAACTAATTCAATAAATTTTTTATTTTCATCTTATACAATTATAATATTATTTATTATCTCTAATGACAATCGGTGTTCACTATTTTTCTATTACTTAAAATTTATATATGTATACCTATATATGAAATCGATTTCTACGTTCTTTCTACTACCTGTAAAAAAGGTAAGTTTCTTTACCATCCGGGGGCTCGGCCATTGAAACTTGAAAGCAATCTGGGCGGGCAAATGGCAAAATGAGCTACGGAGTACAGAGACAGAGCTACAGTTATAACCGCGTTACGCGTAGTTCGCGGAACTTCGTATATACCATTCAGTTGCGCGCGCCGCTGTGTGTGAGTGAGTATACTATCAGCAATCAGCATTCAGCAGCAGCGGGGCCCGGGGGCCGCGCGCGCGAGGAACGAGTACGACAACGAAAGAATAGTAAAATGGCGAAGGCAAACGTTGAGAACGTCCGACTTCGGCCCGACACCTTCGAGGAAAATCGCACCATCCTGCGTGAAATAAAGACCAGAAAAGAGGTTAGCTAACTTTTAGTCGTCACGTCTCTGATATCCTACAATTTTTTTTCCGCGCCATAGGCGTTGAATCCAGTGATTTATCTTCTAACACTTTGTGTTGACTCTTAGGTAGACGCAAGGAAACAGGACGAGCTCAATGAGCTCTTCGATCGTCTGAATGCAGAATGTGCCTCGCGTTCACTCAAGGAGAAGAGGAAGGCACTGGCTTCGCCCGACAAACAGGAGGTCGGTCGAACTTTTTTTAACTTGCATCCTCGGGATTGTGGAGGGAAAAAAACTAACCTCGCACGTTTGTTTTTATTCCGACCCAGATTAAACAACGTTAAAGACTAACACAACACTGTTGTGCTATGAATGAATTATTTCATAAACAAGATTCCAGATTTTCTTAGCTTTGACTTGTTTCAGTTTGGATTGTGACAGTAATTGTTTGTATGCATAAAATTTATTTATTAACAATGCACAGAAAAACTAACGACCTTATATCTCAATTTAATTGGTTTGATGTTCAAAATTGAAATAAAAGAAAATTAAATGATAGGTTTAGACTTGGCACAAATTAATTTTTATGATTTAATAACATTTGCTTACTATAGACACAAAATAGCACAGTGTTCATAAATAATAAAAATATTAATTTATTTAACTTTTTATAACTAATGTGATTTAATATTGTAAATCAAAGTGAAATACGTATATAAAGTAGATATATATATAGGTATATATATCACACAGAACCATTTGAATAATAAATTTAGTTTTGTGTTTATTTATACCGAAAGATAGAAGAAAGTTGTTATCTGACAACTTGCCTTGTACTTGATCGATGAATCATGTCTCATTGTGTTTGTTTCTCTATAAGTTTGCCTTGAAGATTACTTAAAATTTAAAAACATAACCTTACAACCGATTTACTTTCCTTCACAGTTAAGTTTTAGTCCAAATAGCTAGCAAAATCGATTGCTTAAAAATATAATTTAATCCCTTTAAAGATTTGAATTTAAAATTAAAGTTAAAGCTTAGAATAGAAAATTAAAAAGAAACTTATAATTCAGAAATATTACCATCCCTATTTTTAATATTTAATTAATTATCAATCTTGATGATTGAAATATGATGAATCCTATTGTGATCAATTATACTATAATGTTAATTTTTTTGTTTTCAGAAAGTAGTGAAGACAGTTCATTATGGACCATTACCTGGATTTTCATCAGGAAAGTGGTGGGGTATTCGAATGGACTGTTCCAGAGACTGTGTACATGAGCCTTTCAATGAAAATGTTCATGAGGGCCCATTCGGAGCAGTGTCCATTTGTACGTCGCACATAAACAATCACAATGACATAGATCTGGGAGATGCATTAACTTTTACAAGTCAAGAATACCAACCAAGAGATCAGTCCAAAGAGTCTTTGATATTGAGTTACAAAAATAAAGTACCTATACGACTTGTGAGAAGTTATTGTCTTTCCAATGATTATGCTCCGAAAACTGGTTATAGATACGATGGATTGTACACAGTTGTAGATTACTGGATAGGTGTTACTCCAGATTCTCAAAAGCATCGTAAATTTGCACTAATAAGATTATTAGATCAAGAACGTCCACCTTGGACAGAGAAAGTATCAACCGCTTCAAAACGCTTAAGATTAAAAAAATCCATGTCACCAATACATACAAGAAGTCACAGTAATACAAAGTCTAAAGAATCAAAGTCAAAAAAATTTGTGTACAAGAAAGTTCAGAAAGAATCAAAAGTAGCCAGTGTTAGTGCTATAGTGTCACGACAAGTGTTCAAAAAGTTTACTCCAGGATCTCCAGATAGTTCTCCAAAATCTACATCCAGTACAGACTCTACAGCTCAAAATTCATGTCCAAATTCTTGTCCTACAAAATTATGCAATACAAATCTGTCTATACGTACAAACTTGTATGATTCTTCACATAAACTACAAGGAGTCAAAAAGGTACCTAATATAACATATTGCAAAACATTTCAATCGAAGCAGTCAACACAGGTTGTACAAAAAAGTTCTCAAGAAGAAATACAACAGATGAGTTCAAAGGCATCAAATGTAGAAGATACAGATGAAATTCCATCAGTTAGTGTCCCAACACCTGACAAATGTATAGAGAAAAAAGTTAAAAAAGTTACTTGGGCAGACTCTTGTAGTTCAACACCAAATAGTATTGAAAAATCTCTCTCAACATCTGGAAATGGTTTTCAGTACAGTGGTTCTGATGTTGTGGATGGGTTTAGTCCTACGTCATCCAAAAAAGGTGTTCTTAAGTGCAATAATGTTACAGAACAGTTATCCCCTAAAAATTCTAAATCTAATGGTTTATTAATTTCTAATACAACAGATTCGCAACATATTGTTCAAGTTCATTCCAAAACAAATGCAGCGCATACTTCAAGAGCCAGTTTTTCAACAATGTGTGAATCATTACATGAGACTGAAAAATTGAATGAACCATCATCACCATCATCGAGTATAGACTCACTAGCACCTGATAAACTAGTGAGTGTGATAGTTAAGGAGAAATATCATCCAATGGCCAAATTATTAATAGGAAATATGATTGGTTCAGAGAATCAGGAATCTGCTATATTAAGTGCGTATAATACTTTAACCTCAAAAGCTGAAGACGATTCTATAAAGTCTAAAGAAAATAAATTGCGCAATAAGTTTTATATTAGAAATAAATCTAGAAAAAATGGAATGCTAAAGAAGCAAAGACGAGAAATTGCAAATTTAATGATTGATGCCAAATTTGATACAGTTACTAGAGGGTCATCCAGGAATCGCAGACTACGTTCAATCAAAAAGAGAATATCCAAATCGGAAATGTCACAGAGAAAACTAATGAATGCTCGAAGAATACAATCTCGAAATTTAAATAAAGAAATTAGAAGCACAGGAAGGGAATTGCAGCCAAAGAAACTTGAAAAAAGAAAATCAGAGGATGCAGTTGCTACAAAACGTCCAAAAATGGTTACAGTATGGACGCAATGTACGATACTCACAGCACCAACAGTAGATCAATCCTTGCAAATCGGTGATTCCTGCATTGAAAATAATATATCAGAAGCAGATATAAAAGTGGAAATCGTGGATATAGATGATATTAAATCAGAACCCTGTGATATGGAGTCAACCAGTGAAGAAACTGCATCGGAACTCAATACAAACTTCACTGAAAGAAGCTGTATGTATTATTTGTTATTTCTTATCCATGATTAATTAATTTTTATTAAATAACAGTAAATACCTTTTTTTGTTTCAGTTTTGAGTGGTTCAGCTTTTGCAGCAGTGAACTCAGCAGATAGCAGTGTTCGAATAGCTCGCTTGAGATCTATCGGTTTTAGGCCGATTGGTACATGTTCTCCAATGGAAGAAGAGGATTCAAATCAAGAATTTCCCAGACCAGAAGTTGACGAAGAATACAACAAATATACTAGTGAAGAAAATGACGTTGTTGGTTACATGGATGAGCAATTGCATTATGAAGACATTGAGGATGAAGAGAGTGATATAACGGAAAAATCAGACTCGCAGAAAACAGCCAAGGCACAATCAGAAGCACATTTTTCGCCGCAGCCAATAGATACCTTGCCTGATGAAAATGACTTTGACAAACCCTGGCATGGATGGAGGAAGATCGTATCTAATGGTCAAGTTTCCTGGACTGGCTATTGATAACTCATTTTTTACAAATTTTGTTTTTATGTTGATTTTTTATTTAGAATTTTTATTTCTTATAGTAATTTACTTTATTATTATTATTATCCTAAACATAGTTGTGAATGATAATTAGAAACGTATATTAAATTCACAAGATAATAATAATTGTTGAAGTAAATTGCAAAATTAAGATGAAGGAATTCGGACGCTGAATCAACTTTTTAATGTAATCAAGACTTTGTTAACAATATTTGGTAGACAAAACTACAAAGCTTATTATCTACCAAACTTTCTGATATAGACAAAGCACTAATTACATTCATAAAATAGTTTACTAAGTGCTATCAGCACTATCTTTTTTTTTTTTTTAATATTACTTTTAGTGAATGCTGGTCATTCCCAAAGATTGTTATTAGGCTGCCTTTTGTACATATGAAAAAAGTGTAGAAAATATTTTTCTCTTCTGTATAAATATTTAAGTACTGGATATCACTAAATACTTAAATTCATTAAGACCATATTTCGTAAAACTTAATATTTAAATTGGCTTAGCATATGTAAAATATTTTCATATCTTTTAAAATATAAAATTTAATGTTTAAATATTAAATCTTTTATGAATAGTTTCATATCACTATATAAGAAAAAAAAATACAAAAATTTTTGTTTAAAGTATTATAAATTTATACAGTATACAATACTTCTGTACATACTTCTAGTTTAAAAAATTTATTGTAGGGAACTATTTTAATTTTATTCAAAATGTAGTGCTTAATTAACAACAAAAATTTTAAAAATTTTAAGTTTGAATTGTAAACTGTACAATCCTATACCTTGAAATTAAAAAGAGTATGTTAAAACATCAACTTTAGATAATACATATTTGTATTCTACTACAAAAAAGCATGTAAAAAGTAAAAGAAACTACATTAGTTTTGGTTGTAAATTATTAATTATATCATTTGATTTCAAAGTATTTGCAGTGGTGTCCAGTTTTACATTCAAGTTGAATAAAAATATTTATGTACTAAAAAAAAAAAATTTCTTACAAAATTTTATTAATTTTATATTTTATTTTTAATGAAATTGAAAATAAAAGTAAGCCATTTTAAATTTCTTAAAGGTTAAGAAATTCGTTTAATATTTTTAATGCAAAAATGTTAACATTAACTATTTTTGTATCCATAAATATGTAAAAATGAAGGTTTGTATGATAAATACCCTAGAAATGTAAAAATTTTTTTATTACACTGGATCTTATTTTAAAGTATGCATACCTAACTCATAAATATATTTATGTATAATGTAATAAAACATCCCTGTAAAAAATGATGTGAGAAAGACATTGTAATTATTATCTTTAATTTTTATACTTGCATTAGCGAATTGTGCAGTGTGACGATATGCAACTTGTGATGTTCGAGCTAATAAAAAGTGCCTGATTAATCCCAAGCTTGATTATAACGGTGAGCAAGTGCTATTGCAGAAGTTTTTGTTCAGTAATGTGGATTTAGTGAATAAATAGAAAAGAGAAATAGATGTGATCGATACGTTATCTTAGCAAAACTTGTGTTTGGACTATCAAAGCGAGACGTTTGGAATAAAAAAAACATATGTGGCGGGATAAGTGGACTTGCTGATGTAGAAACTATTTAGTCTAGTGATAAATCAATTGATAAAAAATCAATGTACTAAATATTTTTTGTATAATTTTTGTCAGTTAGAAAACAGAATTATTTTTTGCAATCTTTTTATATTTGAATTAATGCTTATAAGTGTACGTTTTTTTTTAAAAATTTACAAATCGCCGCATAAATGAATCTGGAGTGAATTTTTCATTGCTCTTAGTTGATCTCAAAATTTTGTTCGCTCAAGTGATCTCTGTAAATAATTCTGTATATTTATTGCTGTGAAACAGGTATACAAATCACTAACAGTTAAGTAAATAAACTAATTTTAAAATATGTTTTCTCGATCATTTTGTTTTCCTGACTTTCCTCCAAAAAATGTTGAATAATATAAACTCGATAAACTGTATAAAAAATATTGACATAAGTACTTTTAAAATATCAGTAGATTTAATACTGTAACTTTCATGATGCGCTGCAGGGAGCGTATGGAATTAACGTTATCACGCCAGATTGAATTACGTCGATAAAACACGTAGTAACTGGAATCTACAGCATCTCCCCCGGATATTTGAGATGGATGTCGTACTTTTTACGTAACGCAGACTGAATTCAATGAATTGATATCTTTAATATTTAAAAAATATACATTCAAAACAATTCTTTTGTTACAAATTTAACATTATTCAATAAATAATCTCACGTTCTAATTATATTTGTGTGTTAGTTTTAAACAAATACTTTACGTTATTTTCCTGTAAAGTGCAATAATAACTTTATTCTATTTTATAACACTTATTTTTGTGTAATAAATACAAAGGACATGGTTCTGTACTTGAATTCTTAATTTATTTACATGCGGTTATCGAAAAAGAAATTATGATTAGAATAATGAATATGGATTTTGAGCTCACCTACCTTTACGGTAATCTCCTCATTGTTATTCCTCGACATTGTGGAGAATTATATGGAGTAGAGAAAAGTGTAAATTAAAATCAAAAAACATATATACGCAAAAGAATAAATTCATATTTAAAACAAAAATGATTAAATGTTTCATTTTTCAACAGTTAATATTTTCATGTGCTTTACACAGAGTGAAATAGAATAAATACAATTTATCTTTCTTTACAGTGAAAAAATGGTTTGAACCATATCCGTTGCAACGTACAAAAGAAACAATTATAAAAAAAAAGAGCGCGAGGAAAAGCAAAATAAATAACGACCAACTGGTAGAATTTTTTCGTCAGGTATCGACAGTTTATTTATTTAATATATCTGGACACAGTATTCGTCATTCGTCACACGTCACTCTCGCACGTGTAATATTTCATCTTTCGCTCTCGCATTATTTATTCATATTTATTCTTTTAAATCTTCCCTCTTCACCGCAGTTTCCTTTAGCGCAAAGAAGGGGATATATAATTGTTCCAAAAAAAAAGCAATAGGGACGAAAAGGAATAACGGCAAAGGAGAAAAGAAAACTGCTGCCGAAGGCGAAACGTATCCGAGGCCTCGACGAGGAAACTCTTCTCTCTCTCTCTCTCTCTCTCTCGCTCGCTCGCAATATTATCTTTTCTTTTTTCCGTCTGTTATTTCATTTTTTTCAGTTGTTATTAAATACATTCTGCATGACATTATACATTATATTTATTATATACATTTAATAGTTTCTTCTTTTTTTTTGTATCCTCGATCTATCGTATAGGACGCTCCTTAGCATTAGCTTCTTTCATCCCGTCGATTCTTCTCCCTCTCTCTCTCTCTTATTATTCTTTTTTTTTCTTGTTAATTCATTATTTTTTCTGTTTTTTCTTTTTGTTTAGGTATAATAGAACGCGACGCGAAAAAAGTGCATCAAACGGTACGTTTATTACACAATTACATAAACAACAGCGGCAGCAACATATCTTTTTTTTCTCTTACTTTGCTGCTCGAATTTTCGCCACAGATTGTTGGAAGGAACGCAAAATTACATGTATATTATATATAGCGAATTTCTGTGTTTTTTTTTGTCTTTTTGTTTTTTTTTTATTACCGACGGAGAAATTTTTACACGAACTTATGTTGCATCTCCTTGAAGTTGTGAGGTATCATTTATTATGCAGAGAAATGGAGGGCACGAAGTGTTGGAAATCTTTTTCAGCATCGTAATAATGTAAATTGTTATAGAAAAGCGCGTAAGACGTTCGTGTATCGATTGCTGGGTCGGTAAGAGTTCGTAGACTTTTGTTCACGTGTCGAAGAAAAAAATTCGCGAGATGTGATTATACATCTAAATATACTCAAATCGCCATCGACCGAATCGCCTCTTTTCCATTGGAAAATAAAACACTCGCCAGGCAAACGCAACATAATCATTTACAAGCTCAGTTTCGATACTACAATGTGCTTCATTTCTAAGGTTTGTGCGTCGTAAAGTCTCGCGTGCAATAGCGTAAATTTTCATCATTAAAAACCGATCGTTCGCCAAAGTGTCCTTGAATGGGTGCAATTAAAGTCGGTAACTATCCAAATTACGTTTCAAAGACATCATATATATCATTTTTATTGTCTATTTACATAATTTATACCGTGCGATTATCAAGAATTAGGTGCGCGATAATAAGATTTAGGTCTCAAACAGTCTCGCTATTATAGAATGGAGAAAATTGATATGATTCGGGGTATATGGAAAAGAGGCAGGTATCGGTCGATCGCTGCAACCGCGTAAGTCGAGGTAAATTTACAAAAAACTTCTCTCCTGCGTCCATAGCAAAGTCACACCGATGTGTATACACACATCCACCGGGTATAATATAAATTACACGACAAGTGTTCATCCGCGATAAATGCATCGTTTCGACATTGTATACACATTGTTAAGAAAAGCCATTCGTGTAATAAATCGATCAATCAAACATAGGTAAAGGAATATTGGTTCGTAATAGAGGACGAGGAAGAAACTTGGTATATGTGTAAGTACTGTTCGTCGTGGGCAATGTTGAATTACTTTATTATACGTATATACGGGCGCACGTGTGTCTAAGCCCTGAGAAACTCGAGCTGCGCGAGATTATTATACGTAAGTATAGCCTGGGCTAATTTTCGTATGCGCGACCGCGAAATTCAAAATCTCCCCTTTAGGCAAACGCTTCGTCACAAGCTATCATTATAAACTCAATTTAACGATGATAGAAAGGCGCGGGGCGCCGAGTTTCTCCGGGACAACAGCTGGACAAAATTGACAGCGATCATTAGTCGCTTGCAGTGATGCGTGTGTATCTCGCTCGTATATATTTCTCTTTTATCATCTCTGTTATAACGTATCATATACTCCGTTATTCATATCTGCCACTCGTTTTCTTGAAGTTATGAGAAGATAAGAGAGACGTTAAAGCTAAAAGTTTATTTTCTCGTATTTTCTTTCTTTTTTTTTTCTCGCCCCCCGACGCGCGCCACCGCATCTAGAACGAGCGACGGCCACCTTCACTCTCTCTCTCTCTTTCTCCGTGTTTTGAGCATAGTAAAATAAATATTCTTCTATCAACTATTTATTTGTTTTTTTTCCCTTACCATCCTGTGTTATGTTATATATCATTATTAACTTAACGTCGATTATTCAACATGAAATTTGTAATTGATAACATCGTGGAACTGTGTGTTTTGTATTATTTTTCTTCTTTTTTTTATGTGTCTATACCATATGCGTGTGACGATGTGGGACGAATTCGTCCCTCTCGAATTTTGTTTTTTTCTGACTCGTTCTCGACCCGCTCTGATTTTTTTTTT
Organism: Megastigmus dorsalis; assembly: GCA_900490025.1. Taxonomy (NCBI): domain Eukaryota; kingdom Metazoa; phylum Arthropoda; class Insecta; order Hymenoptera; family Megastigmidae; genus Megastigmus; species Megastigmus dorsalis. Next base: position 30,066 of record UELU01073229.1, on the reverse strand, counting down.
CATTTTTTTTGCTTTTTTTTTCTTGTTCTCTACGTAATTTCCTTTTTTTAATGAAAAGTAATTTTGAAATTTGCGCGGGAACGAAGCGTTTGCGTTCAATGATAAATAAACTTGTAATGAAAACAGAACGTTTTGGAAACAGTTTTACGTGCCAACAACTCATAATAAACATCTATATATATATATATGTTTTTGGAAAACATAAAAAAATTTAACGGCGCGAAATTTCAAAATTCTTCAGCGCAGAAGTTGCATATTATTTAACGCAATCTTGTAAAAGAGATTTCATGAGTTTTCTCTTTGTAATAGCGAAGATCCCTAAAGACGCCTTCATCGCGTATTTTTCACAGGACTTAAGAAGAGCAGAAAAACGTTTACAATGATACCTTCCTGTCAACACAATACAGTTTACATGATCGACCATGTAAATAACATGAAATTGCGTCAGATAATGCGATATCTCTATATGAAAAACATAATAGTTATATTATAGTAAATAAAATATGAAAATGAAAAATAATAATCGATAATAAGTGCTGGATCTACCTTGCAGTACAGCTTCAACCCCTACTATACCTATAATATTTTATTTTAAAAAATCGTTAATTAAATCTCGTAAAAATCGCATTCTCAATCATCGATAAATGTAAATCTCTCGCATAGTACTCAAAACAAGCATTTCATTTCAATCAACGCGATTATATATGGGAAAATACGTATAATTTGTTAATTTCACTTAATCTCGGACATATCCTAACGAAACAATACTTGGCAAAACCCTTTTCTCTTTGCTACTTGCAATGACGTTTGTTTTGGCGAAGGATGTTGAATAATTTATTTTTAGAACGATTACAATGTTTATGGTGACATAAATATTAAATAAACGGTAGAAAGCAGATGTGGTGGGAGATTATGCAATGCAACATTGTAACAATTATTTCAACAACCTTCTTCATAGAGCATAAATAATAAAGATGCTTGTATATGAAATATCTATGTTTCTACATAAAAATTGTTTCGATATACGTACGATTAACAAAATAAATAAAAAAAGGATTGGTTTTACGTTATAAATGCAATAGATTCGAACAAAATGTGTGATCAATTTTTATAAAGAGAATATAATGTTTCATATACATTTGGATTAAACGATTGCACTAACAAACAAGTCATATTCGAATCAATGGACATAGTAGGATATAAAAAAGTTACCCCAATCATAATAATCCCAATTATTAATAGGCTTAGCGATATTTTCCTGCGTAAGAAAATATATGATCTATCTTTATTTTTATATAATTTTTTCAATATTACATCTATGTTTTATACTATTTAAGAAAATTTTATACGCAGTATCAAAAATCTTTCTACTATTTTATAAAATTTTCTCAAAGTACTTTACTATAAAGTTAGGTGACAAACGATTTGTTTCGTTTCAAGGTCTACAAATATACTCATTATATATACGTTTGATGCAAAGTGACCGATAACGAAACCATACGTTCAAAAATCATTTTCACCGCCGGTACTCTGCACTGACAAAATCAGGAGCACAGTCGGTAAAGCAGAATGTCGATAGCGCAGAATGACTCATTACCGACATCCCAGCTCGGAATAAAAAGAGTGGGAAAAAAAAAAAACAGAACAAGGAAAATCAAGTGTTCCGCTCGCTCGTCCAGTGCAATCGTTTAACCTCCTAAAAAACCTGCCATCGTCATGTCATCCGCACCCAAGAGGGACGAAAGATCCACGCTTCCACTCGTCGCGTACGGAGTTTCGACTCTCTCTCGGTCGGGTGGGTCGGGTGTGGGGGTGTTGGGGTTGGGCAGGAAATTCGGTAGGCGCAAAAGCGTCCCGATGCCGTAGCTCCGACTCGCATCCAAGTCTCTACTGGAACTCGTCGTCGCTGCTCAACAGCATAGTCTTCTCGTTGTAGTTCTGGGATATGGTGGCGACGCGCTGGTGCGAGACGTTGCGACGCTGGGGCGGCGGTACGGGCATGTTCTGCGGATCGTCCGGGTCGAAACTGGACACCCGCATGCCTCGCTGGCTCTTTGCGCCACCTCCTACAGACGATATACACACAGTTTTTCTCTATTGTACACCGCTCACTTTTTATATATTTTTTGTTTCTTTTTTTTTTTTTGCTTTTCTATTAAGTATCTCTGCAGCACACACGAGCTTTGGGTGATATGGGAGATTTGTTTCTATTTTTGTTCTCTTTCTTAGCTTTTCTTTGCTCTTTCCTATCGCAGCTTTCGAGAGTCTCGCGTGCACCAGTGGCATTAATTGCTTTATTGGCGTTATTTAGTAGGCGGAAACTTGGCAGTAATGAATATTGCAAAATTAGACGCGTCATGGAATGGCACTATAAAGTTGCATTTAGTGCCTATTAAGCTGAAAATATATATGCTTCGCAAGGTTAAACTGCTGCATATTATACAATCGAGAGTCTGCGAACTATATAACTTTTATTTTTTTTTATAATCGGTCGTGATACATTTCTGACCAATACCGCGAGGTATGATCGATTCAACAAACGGAGTTAAAGTAGAACAATAGCTTCTATTTATATACACTGTTGTAATTTGAATGTAAAGTTAACCAGGTTAGAAGTTGAAGAGTACGAGACAATATTGTTCGGTGAATTATTTACGGATCATTCGATAAATTTGACGGTGTGCCAGTTTAACCAGCATGCATATTTAAACACCGGCTTCGTTTTCCGATTCTTTGCAACTTCCGGACACGACTTGCGAACCGTTATAAAAAGATTACTTTATACTTGCATATAGAATCTATTTGAATAAAGTGTGGGCTTTGATACGATTTGGTTTTACAAGGCATATCCATATAACGAGCAAAAAATATGAATACAACGCAGACTCACGAGTGTCCTTGTAAGTGGTTAATTAAATTCTATACGTACGCCAATTTAATTCAACTCTACAAAACTGATTAAAATTTACGATTGTTGATATAAATTTTATTCGACAAAAAATGGCAACGTTTATACCACAAAACTTTTCAGGCACACGAAATTATTCATGCCGACCAAAAAGAAATGAAATTTTCTCAGAAAGCCGACGAAAAATTAACGGAACCAATTTGCGCTCGTTAATTCTCGCTTTTCCCGCACACACGCGCGCGCACGACTAAAAAACTGGTGTTTGACTCGAGACAGAAAGAAAAAATAAACGAAGAAAAGAGCAAAGGTAATCTCGAGTCGTTGTACCTGAGGCAACAGACTTTTCTCTCTACTCGCCGCTTCTATACACGTATGCATGTGTGTGTTTATGTGTGTGTGCAGCTGCAGAGGTTCAGTTATCACACGTTAGAACATAGAATAGGGCCTCCGGCCACGTATTAATCGTCGGCCTCGCGATCTCGCATTTTATCGCGTGCGATAAAGCGGCGCTCGATTCCATCGATCCGGCCAACGTGACACTTCTCCCTCTCTCTCTCTCTCTCCTCACGAATAATATCAGACCCCCCTGTCTTATCTTTTTTTTTTCTTTTTCTCCTCTCCGCTGGCCATTCGGACAATGGGCTTCTCTCGTTTGGCTTTTATGCCGAGATACTCTCCCGCTTTTTTATGAAAAGGCAATTTCAGCTCGACGCGTCCGCGGTATTATTATTATGGTCAAGGATTCTTTTTCTATGCGCACGAACCGCGTTTCTTATATGGATATTCATCTTTTGTTCGAGTTTGATTGCTGATTGCATTTATTATTGTATACCAGGGGATCTTTTGCAAAGGAAAAATATTAATAATCTAGTTTGTCGTGTGTTGGCCAGATCGACGTTCTCGAGAATAATAGTCTTTGCGACTATATGTGTGGAAAGAAGTGCTTTGAAAATCTTCTCATCGGTTAATCGAAAATAGATCAAAGCCAAAATTTATGTACTCAACGCTGTAAATTCTCAAACACCGTGCAATATTAGTGATCATGTTTTTAGTGCCAACCTCCTGTATATGGTTTTTCTTTTTTTCTGTACAACCAACCCATTCGTGTTTTACCAATGTTGCAAATACCGTACTTTTGAATTTAGCAAAACTACAATAAAAAAAAAAGAAAGAAAGTATAGAGAATAATTTGCATCATAATGTTTCTACAATATAACAAAAGGGCAGAGAAAAAAGTATAAGGTAAAGATCGAAATGTGTTTTATGTATTTCAAAGATTAATACAGTGCAGCGATGCAATGAATTTAGGTTGTTGGAAAAACGCAATGAAATAAGAATCTATCGCGGGGTACAACACGAATGGGTTAATACATGCCTCGCGTGTATTACCCTGTCAGCACCATTATTATTATTATTACATATATACGAGAGCTTTACAAAGCACTGCTTCAGCCGCCCTTAATCTTACATACCTAATTTAAAAATAAAACAGCGGCATAACATGAGGCAAAAATACGAAATTATACATGGCGTATAATGACATAAAAAAATTGTATAATATATATATATAAAGAGAGAAAAAAAATATGATGATGAATTCGCGCTCGCGCATGTTGCATTCTGTATAATTTATTATATATATATGTACGTATAATACCTTGGACTTGCCAGATGCTTCATGCAATCGCGGAGAAAAATTTCACAAGTATAAGGAATGATTCTTTTTTTTGCCACGCCAATTTTAAAGTTTATTCATAGTGTATATTTATGGCTGAGTAAAAATAAGGTCGTTTTATCCGATTGATATTTTTCCGTTAAACAAAAGTTTATGCATTTTTAAAAGTTGGTAAATCTTTAATATATTGCTACATTTATTTTTACAATCAGCCGAATATGAAATTGCGAAAATATTAAATATTGAACGCGCTTTCAACTACAAAAGCAAGGTTTGATCACAAGCAGCAGAGTAATTAAAAAATTTCTCTGGCCTAGAATTGGAACGTTACATAAATATTTTTCTCCGCGAGCGAGGGAAAAATGTATATAGAGAAAAATCATAGATTCAAGCTGGAAGTATATATCGTGCAGGAGACATTGACCTAGAATATCTTGATTAAATCAATGGTCGTAACATTCGGAGAACTTTACTTTTGGTAATAATCGCAATGCATGCCAAGTTAACGAGTAACACTTAACAAATAAATTATATTAAGAATACAGTAGAAAGGAAAACTATATAATGATTTGTTTTCTAAACTATATGAACATGATTTTTCTTTTGGTAAAAGATGGTTTTAGACAAGTTTGGAATCATCAAATAAGACTCGAGATTTCGACTTTGTTTATGTAAGTTTTTTTATTTTTGACACTAAATTTATTGAAAAGCGTCATACATTGGGCACACGATACTCTGTGCTTTTTTTCACTCTTTGTCACTTTTCTTTAATTTGTAAATCTTTTTTTTTTTTTTCGTTATTTAAGTACGTAAATAAGGTTATGTGCTTAACAACTATTATTTTACACACTAATAAGGCTCGTCAAGAAGAAATTCACAGTAAAAATTACTCAGAATTAAAATTTAATATATTCGTTTATTAAAAGGAATCTCATTCGATTTAAGGCAATTACTTCATAAATTAAGTACAATTTACAAAAAGAATACTGTTTATTATGCTACAAACTAATACTATCAAGTTCATCTGTTATTATCGAATAACTTGGAAAAAAATATTGATGAGAATTTCATTCATCAATACTTTAATAAATTCAAAAGGCAAAATTGAATTTAAAAGTCATTCATAATAACAAATTCAATAAGGAATGATTCAAGTATAATGTCCCATATGACTACACCTATGAAACTAAAAGACGTACGAAAAACATGCCTTAAAACTCTAAATACGTATTGTAAAATTTAATTCGTAAGAAACTTTTACTACGCACTTCCTCAACAATATGCGTCACAGTTGACACTTTGTAATACATTCATGATTTAAGTAAATCGTGCCCGACTTTTAGAGATAAAAATAAACAAAAAAAAATAGTTGTACCCTGCATTCAAGAGAGCGAATTTCCTTAGGAAAAAATCTCATTTTTTCTCATCGCTATATAACACGAGCGATTTTGTTATATATTTATATATGCACATATATAACCTCGAAAATTCGCTAAAATATATAAATTATATATTATAGTAATATGAAAAACGTCTCGTCGTAGTCGCGCACAAAAAAGTCTCTCATTTAGTTTGTTTCGTTTTATTTGTTTGTTTGCATATCTCTGAGTTAGTTTGTATATGTTTTTTTTTTCTCCTCGACAACGTCCAAAGAGGTCCGACGTGCGTTGAAAGAAAAATGTATTCGCAAACGCCCTCGAGCGAGCACTCACAGCTTTTCGTACGGCAAGTTGGTATTGACGTCTGAAAAAATAGCAAAAAAATGCACCTTCACAGCAGCCGCCCTTTTTCTAATCCTCCCTCGCTATTCATATTTAAATCTTTTGTCTCAAGTTCTTCTTCTATTTTAGTTTATATGCTTTATTATGAGTGAAACATTTATTGCCTGGTTTGCCCTGCGATTATTCGTATGATTGTTTATTTTTGACGTCAAGGGTTCAGTTATGTTATGGGAATCACATAGCAGATAATTTATGCAGTTATGTGAATAAACGTGAACTTGTATTAGATTTTGATTTTATCATTTTTTCTATTTTATTATTTATATTCAATTACTAGATACAATTCAAACTTCTTTTCATTTACTAATATTTTAAAGTAAAAATTGTTTTTAATCGGAAATAAATTTACTTTCAGTTTAATCACGCTGAAGTTTTTTAAAAGAAACTCATAAATTTTAACAGTTTGTTATGCATCTTAAATGAAAGTTAAAGGGAAAAATTAGAAAAAAGTAATTAAATTCATGGTAATATTCATTAACAAAGATCTTTTCAACAAATAGTCGACATAGGCAGGCAGTCACTTCTGCATTTTAATTAAATTAAACTATAAAGTGAATGTATGTAATTAAAATCTGTATATATAAGAATATTTAATTCAAGGTTTAATTGGAGTTGATTTCGTTATTAAGAACATGAAAGATAATTGAAAATATGTGGTAATTAAAATACTCTACTAAATTGAGTTCAGAAAGTGCAGTCTGTTATTCAAAACAGTATGCAAACTATCGATCGTAAAATGTCAAATGTCATTTAAAACGATCAATATTTTCATAAATGTATATTTTTGTTCAATCAGCGTATAAAAAATAGTTCAGTACAGAACGATAAAACTCTAGAGTAAATTTTCTTCCTGTTTTTTTCTGACCCGTTACGCCAAAAATAAACGAAAAAACAACAACATTTCCTTTAGTTTATACGGTGTGATTTAGCAGACGAGAAAGCGTGAAATCGTTTAATCTCGTTTCGATAGCCACGAGCGCCTTCATATACATATTATTATAAACAATATTCTCTCGATCTCATCGGTGCGATAATTCCGTGTTGTGTGTAAATTGTGTATTTGGGTGATTAATGAAACTCTCCCCATCGTGAATTGGTGAATGAGTGCAGAAAAAAAAAAATAACCAGTTTCTAAGATGCGTGAATAATTAGTCGAACGAACTGTGCATTACTCCTATGTACATACATTACAAGACAAGCTATATAGTTATGCTGAAAACAAAAACTCATTCGAACAATATAAACAAACAAAACAAAAAAAGAAATTAAAACAATCTGTACAGTATTAATTCAAGTTTCATAACAGCTTTCTGCGCATGCTACACCCAAAAACGTACGTGCTCAATCGTGTGTGTAATAAAAGAGACGAACGAGCTTTTCGTGATGAATAAAAAAAAATTTTCAGAAGCGGGCGAAATGTATGTTTATAAAACAATTGACAAAACCAAAATGCGGGAAGCCAGGTTGTAGCATGCAGTCGTCGGTATTGGAATCGAGCAGACTGTAGATTGATTATCCGCAAAAAATGTTTATAAATGATCGCGTAAATTTTGTCATCGGTGCAATGCAGACTTGAAGTCTGAGACACACGACTCTACACCAACATAAATTTTATAAAGGAAACTCAAAAGTTTTAATCACACAAAAATTTTAGTGCGCAAAAATACAATAACAACTGTAGTTTTGAAAACACATTTAAGTTCTTAAAACATGCCCAAATCTATCACCAACGACTGCTATTCGTAATTATAATAGAGAACGAACGAAAATAGAAATAGATAAGCTTACCGGAACTGTACTGCGTGTACTGCTGATACTGCGGATGGAAGTTGTGGATGGCATCAGTCATGATGTCCTTTGGATTCATAGTTTCCTAGAAAATTTGAAGAATTTTTTCGTTCACATAAATTCACTTGGTGCTGGGTTGCTCGTTTATTCAAGCGTCTCGCGCGTATAGTTACGTAAGACTTCGCTTAGTCGGGAAAATTTACTTACGCGGATTAACTAACCGCGTTCAAGCGAATGACTTCGTGTGTATATAATGACCAAGAAAAAAAAACAGACAACGGCAGCTACGACAGCTCTTTTTTTACAGATCGCGTGAAATTCAATATAGTGCACTGGATTAATGTGATATAATTCGAGGATTTGCTTGTTTTTTTTTTCTTTTTTTGCAAGCTTAGAAAACAAATGGAAACTTTTTGTTTGGAGAATTGACAGAAGTTATTGAACTTATCCGCATAATGTTATTATGTCAACTACTTAAGTCCAGCGTAATGTTCTTAAGAGTCAGTAACAAAGCGTGATGTTTCTAGCCGAGCTGGAAAACACGAAATTGTTACGAAAACAATTAAAATTGCAATAAATTATCTTTTTACTATCCCACTAAGTGCGCTAATAAACCAATCAAGCCAAGACGATTTATGAAGATATTTGTACATTGTTTGATCCGTGTGACTCATTGATCCAAGACGCAAAAAGACTGCGCGAAATTAGATAAAGAACCAAAGATTAGATAAAGAATCATAGTTTAAATAAGAAATGCTCGTATCATCTGCGACGATTATCAAAGGTCGATTTTCCAAAGAAATGCTATTTGTATAAAATTCCCTATAACTTATGAGTAAAACCGCTATGGATAAATAAACTCATCATCAGAACTCTTGATAACGCAGCAGTCAAGGTAGATTTAATCCGCTCGAGGCGAAACTTCCGGACTCCGAGCGTCACGGCGCACTTCACATCTCAAAGCTCGCGAGAAACTCTCGAGAAAGAGTGCGGTAAGCCCCCTTCTCTCTCACTCTTTCTTTCTCTTTCGGTCACGTGCTTCCACAGGCCTTTGACACTATGCTGTAGACACAACCTTAAAGAAAGCTTAGTACCTTCAGACTGCTACTGATGCTCTGCATGGTGACGCTTCGTCCCCTCGAGTCTGTCGTGCAGCCGGCCGCGTAGACCTGATACGGGAATGCGTAGCGCAGGGCTATCGCGGCGAACAGCATCTCAATGCAGATGAGGAAATTCTGGTAGCCGGCCGAGACTGTACCGGCGCTCGTCGAGTGGCCCAGACTGTCTATCACCGGGGAAATCACGTTCGCCTTCTCCAGTACGGCCAGCAGAACACCTGTAAGCAGAAGGTCGATTATTTTTTTTTTTGGTCGTTACAAATGTGCTGTAACTGGATGGAAGTAGGCTTTACTAGAATTATATTTAGCGATATTATAATTGATGAAAGGATTCCTTTTAAACAATTATGATTAAAGAGGATCATTTCATGAGGTCGTAATTTGAATCGTGCGTTCCGAGTTAGGTAACCGTCTCTCTGATTTCATTAAAAGTAATGATGCAGTTTACATAAGAAAGACTTTCGAATTTGGATGCTTTAGTTTTGAATAACATATCAATTTCTTGACAGAATTTTTGCATTCTAAAATGTAAATTATTATAAAAGGGATATTTTTATATAGAACGCGCACAATTATAAAACGCAATTTGAAAGAATAAATGTCTGAAATGAGTTTCGAGCATAAAAAATGTAATCAGTATAAAACTTTAGTTTCATAAAATTTTTAATACTAATTTCAGCTGTTTGTAATAATATTTTATGTGTACGAGGATAATTTAGTGTTACTCGTTTTAAGCTGCAAATATTAAAAAAAAATCTTTGTCAAATCTTGATAGTGGATAATGTTTAAAAATAATTGTACATTAATTACTGAATTGGAAATATTACTTCGAATATAAAAGTTTAGGCAGCAAATTCGCGATTAACTCAAACCAGTTAAATTCCAGAAATGAATTTTTGTGCTAATCGAAAGCAACGGAAAGTTCGTTAAGTAGAATAAGTCTGGAATGGTAAGACGCGTACGAGTAGATACGCCTACTTTCCATTTCAGGCAATTCGAGCGCAAAAAAAAAGAGATATACCTACTTACGAGCACACCAGTAATCCCCAAATGTACTTTTTATTCTCGCATTTATCAATGCAATTTAAGAAATATTTATATCATTAAGCTACTTTTGGCAATATATTTTTAATGTTTTAAATTATATAAAAAAATGTTCACATTTGTAAATAATATAATTTTTAATAATTGTTTTCTTGCAATTAAATTATTTCATGTCTTAAATGTGTTCTGGCATTAAGTAAAAGTAATGTACAATTTCCTTAAAAAAGTATGGTTCATTGTTGTAAAATCAATACATTATGTCACATATTTCAAAACCTACGTCAATGAAAAAATAAATGTAAAGCACAATCTTAGGTTTAAAAGTTTTATCATTACTTCTCATAAATATTTACTGTATTGTTAGTTTATTATAAATTACATAATATCTTATAGGTATCATTTATTTTAATTCTTTCTTAAAATATCCAAGTCTTAAGAATTTATAAGCATAAATTATAATAGATAAAAACTTTCACAGAATGAACATACCTTGCCAGAAAGATAGGAAAATGACACTTTTCACTGTGCAAAACTTGAGAACAGGGTCGAAGGGAGTAAGCAGGTCCTTAGTGGCGAAGTAGAATAGAAACAGTCCATAGAGCGCCAGAGTGACGCTAATATTGTAAATACAGGTTATGTATACGTATCCACCATCAGGGGACCAGTCGCCATCCCTGTAGTGTCCAAATGCTTGCAAAAATATGATGACGAAGGCCATAAGTGGCTTCACCAAGCAAAACTGCAGCGTGGCCTGCTTGCAGAATCTCAGGAAACCAATAGTATAAGTTTTTCCGGCTAAGCAGTAAGTTCCGTAGATACAACTTGATCTAATGGGCTTCCCCCGTATTTCAGACATAATATTTCCTTCACCACCCAGATACTCGTAACACAAGGAGAGGAAATTATAGATGACAAAGGCTTCATAGCAGTCGCGCACCGTGAAGAAATATACGTAGTAACTCTCGTTGTTGAAAAATAGGAGGGATATCCAAGAATATGTGGCGTATATGGGCACTATAAAGAGTATCCTGACTATCCATCTCTGTTCAGCGGTGTTTGTGTACCACCTCAGGTGCTGGTAAATCTGTTGACAACTTATGAACAAGGCAGCACAGACAAAGGCACCAGCGATACCTGTACCAAAAATGTCATTGTTTTAGTTGTTTTGTATAAATTATTGTAAAAAATTATTATTTCTCTTTAAATAAATGAATATCATAAAAGTTTTTGGGCACTTATTAAATCTTAATTAAAATTCATGAACGTACCTTTTGCTGCTTGTGTTTGTAAGAATATAGGAGTAACTTCTTCCTTGGGATTGTCCGCCATCAGATTTGTCACTGCGGTAGAATTGATAATAGAAGCTGCAGACATTGAATCCAGTGGTGCTTCACTACTCATTTTGGTTTAATCTGCAATTATAGAAAAAAACTTCTATAGAAGATTACAGTTTTGATCAAAACAAAGCGCTAAAAATAAAG
>UELU01073229.1:2722-18251 GCA_900490025.1 Megastigmus dorsalis | reverse complement strand
AGATAAATTACTCTTTACAATTAAATAAAAGAATATATTAAAAGACCATTCGTATGAAAAGATCATAGAGATTATCATAACAAGTTTATATGTTTATATGTTTATAGATTACAAGATTGCAAAGAAACGATAGTTGTACCCCCATACACGCTATATTCAAACTTATATCTTTTTTTTTTTTTTTTTTTTTTTATTTATGCATTTTTAGTCCATTTAGTTATGGACTATCATGCTCAATAATTTTACAAATATTTTTACATAGTTTTCGTTGGTTATATTTTTATGTTACTATTTTTAAAAAATGTGTGGAGCGCTTTACATACAGATACTTTCGGTTTTTTTAAGAGGTCTATTATAGTAAGTGGAAATTGTAATTTCATTTTATACAATTTTTGTATAAGTTTTTGTCTATGAGTTTCATATTTTGTACATTGCCATATTACATGGTGGAGATCTTCCGTTTCATGCCAATTATTAAATCTTAATTAAAATTCATGAACGTACCTTTTGCTGCTTGTGTTTGTAAGAATATAGGAGTAACTTCTTCCTTGGGATTGTCCGCCATCAGATTTGTCACTGCGGTAGAATTGATAATAGAAGCTGCAGACATTGAATCCAGTGGTGCTTCACTACTCATTTTGGTTTAATCTGCAATTATAGAAAAAAACTTCTATAGAAGATTACAGTTTTGATCAAAACAAAGCGCTAAAAATAAAGGTGAGATCATACATTAATCCAATGACCTATGTATGATAAAATTTGGAAAGGCGAGGTATATTTGTTCTAACTCAATAAAGTTTGTATAACATAGTCTGTTAAGTAATTTTGAAACAAAGACATACATATTGTAATCATTTCAATGTCATTCAAGAAGTATGTTTTTAGAAAGTAGACAAAACTCGTTTGGTTCTTACTAAAAACATTTCATAATAATTCAAAGCATTTCTTGTATTTTAATCAAACATTAAAATCATTCTTTTATTGCCTTTAAGATCTATTAATGTAAATATAAATAATAAACAAATAATAATCATGTAATAATAAAATAAAGTTATGTATTTCAATGATTATGAGCAAATAATTACTGTATAAGAAATTATCTTTAGGGCTTTAATTAAATAACTTGCAATTATGAAATGCATATTTGAGAATGATTTAATTTAATTTAATTTATAAGAACAATAGCTCTTTTACTGTGACTCAAAAAATCAATTGGCCCAAGTATATAACATTGATTAAATTTATGAGGTTTAAAAATATAAAATCAGTAATTAGTTCCACATATTCTTCAAACTGAATAATGTGAAAAAGTAAGCTTTACTTTTCAGTTCCCATAATTTGTAAAACAAACATTATAATTGTATACAAGTTTTGAGAGTAGAGAACAAATATTAGCTGTTAATATTTACATAAATTTTATAATCAGTAAAACAATGCCATGTACGATTTACATAGTTCTGCATTTTTATTGGCCTGAATAAATCAATGAATGAAATAGGAATGAATGATACACACGCCGATAAACAGAGCGAATCAATTGACTTTCAAAACCTCTCATACACGTCAATCTACTAAACTACTAAAATAAGTAGACAATAACAAGCTCATTACAACTAACGAAATCATTCATTTATAATAAACTGCCTATCCCAATTGCATTAATGCACTCCACTTAAAACACCTGTTCCAGAACTATTGAACTACACAATCCACCCAAACAGCTGTCACTCTCAAAAGTAACTGCAAAACACCTGCCACCCTTTAAACCCTCCAAACCCTTTCCAGACAAACATCAGCCGTACACCAAAAAAACATTCAGCTAGACAACACGCACGTAACGAAAGAGATAGAGAGAGACGGAGGAAGATAGATAGAAAGAGAGGGAAGAAAAAAAAAGTCAAAGCGCGTAAAGTCGCAGTAATCAATATGCACGTCCACACATCCGAGTTATCGTGCGTGCAAAAAAAAACACAGAGACGAACCTTCGGCCATTCATCGCGAAGGCAACGACGACGACCTTCCTCTTCGTGAGTTCACGGCACGCGTCACCAAGCATCCACTCGAGCATTTCCGCGAAAATATCCACGGGAGAAAGATAGACACTACACACTTTTTCTCACACAGCTTGGAACGCAGGCAAAAAATGTAGCTGCTGCTACTGGAGAGAAGGAAAGACGCTCCTCAAGAGCAATAGTAGACGAGTAGACGCAGATTCTCACACGTATACACCACTGTCTTTACAAACGCGAAGGTAAAAGGCGCAAAACGTCACGGAATCCGCTCTCTTTTTCCACTGTCTCACTCTTATTCTCTCTCCGTCTCACTCTCGCTCGCTCGCGCTCGCATAGAATCCCGTTTTCGCTCGATCCTCTCCCCATAAAATAGTGTTTTTCCTTCTCCTTCTCTCTCTCTCTCTCTCGCTCTCTCTCGCTCGCTCGGCTCACTCCGACTACTTTTACCCGTAAACACGCGGAATTATGAAAGAGACAGAGAAAGAAATAAAACTCACCTGTCGAACTGCTCCGCAGCAGCATATACAACAGCTTTCGAAAAAGCGCGAAGGTCGCGTGGTGCACAAAGGAGGTCGAGAGTGGACACCTCTCTGTTTTCCTTTTCGTCGATTCTTCTCGGATATTAACGAGGCTGGTAGATGCCCGCTTATCCGAGAGACTCGTTATCCTGGCTCGTCTTCTTTGGCCTCGTCGCCTTCCTCATCCGACATTTCGCGTCGACGGCGGCATTTTACAACAAACTCACACACCAACACACCCGCGTCTTATCTCTGGCAGACGATTTTTCTACCGTATAAAGAAACACGCGTGTATCCACGCGTTTACGCACTTCTTTTCCTTTCTCGTCTGACGTCGCGTGTTGCTGTTAAAAAAAGCGCGTTCGACGTCGCGACGTCCCAGAGAGGCCGCGAATCAGTCCGTGCTACGGTCGTACTATATAGCGATCTCTCTCCGCGCGGGCTTGACGTAGTCGTCGTGGTTTGCCTTGTCCCACAGGCTATCCTTGTCGCGCCCGTACGCCGTGATGCCTCTGTCTGTCCCTCTCTAACTCGCGCACACAGTGCATACACTTGATATATTCTATAGTATAGACTATCTTCTGCTTTACCTACCCCCACCCCTTTCTGCCAAGTCTGATATAGGCTCTATATTTAGTGGAGCTCTTGGAGTATGGTCGGTATGGAGGAGTGTTGTCTATATAGATATATATTACATAGGCGGGCTGTGGGGACTGGCGACTGCAGGGGAAGGTGATGTAAGCTGTCAAGTTACCGCGGGATTTGAGCCGTACTGGTGATTGACGCTTTTTGAGAGAGTTGTCAGACGTCAGGTATTTTCGGAGCTCGTTGCGAATTTCTTTTGTTTTTGATTTGGAATACCGTAGTAGGAGTCAAGAAAGTGTGTTCGGAAACTAAAAGTTATTAATATATTATTTTAAAATTGCTTACAGCATTATAAATTTAGCAGTGATTAACGAATATAATTTTGAACTGTTTACATTAATAAAAACGGCTACTATTCTATTTTTATAACTGATTAGCGTATAAAAATTAACTATACAAACGTGAATTCTAATTTATTATGGAGCAAGCATGACATTCAAAAATGTATAAATAATAACGTATTGTTAATTTTAACTTTATTAAAAAGTTTTTTATTTATATAACTTAAATTGATTTAAACGATTAACGAACATATCAATCGGTTTCCAAGATCAATTACAATTTTCCATTTACTTATATTACGAACTCTCAGCCCTTTAAAAATGAATGGTATGACGTAAAAAGACTATAATTTCTTACGTTATTGACGTCATGAGTCTTCGTAAAGATTTACCGTCAGCATACAGTGCCACCTTCTGCGTGCACTGTAGAGAAAAATAGTTAAAGTTTCAAAATGGCGGAAACGATCGACCCCCCACCACTTCTCGTTAAATATATGTTTATCACGGTGATGTTGACATTGTGGACTTCCACAATTTTTCGTCGGGAAGCGAATCGAGCGGCGATTTCAAGCTGCCCAAACGTAATCAAAAACAATAAGTATATGCAGAGGACAGAAGTATGTGTTTACTTTATCCAACTGTAAATATATAGCATTGCAATACGCAGAATTGTTAGAAGCATGGAAAGAAAATTTTGAAGTTTAAAATATTGAAGAGAACAACTTAATATTAATTATATCTGTTATACATATAAAAGAAAAATATTATTTATAAGTACATATGAACACATTTACATCAAATAAAGTAAAAATATTATGACTTTTTTTATAAAAAAACATTAGATTAAGAAGCCAATTACTCCAAAAATTTATTTCATTAATTTGAAATGTTTCCTACCTTACCATTAAAAAAAATCAAAAATAATATTTAAGATATAAATAATGTTATTTAAAAAACTTATAAATATTTGATAAAAGAAAGGTGACCAAAATTTGTTCAGTAGAAGTTTTCTGATGTGGAAAAACATGAAGCCGATAAGGTAGAATAGTTATCGGCAGCAGACGCCGGCGAGTGCAGAAAATTTACTTTACGATGATTTGCAGCTTTACCGTTTATCGCTATAGTTACAACTCAAAGGATACAAGTTGTGCGACATGGTATTTTTCTATTATATTATATATATTCCTTCAATGATTCGGAATCATATCTGTCTTCTATTTTTTTTATGTTTCTGAATTTATTTGAAACTATAGTATTTCGAACGATAAGCTATTGACTTAAAATTATAATTTTTAATTTTACTGTATCGTAAATGTTTATCAAATCATTATCTTTTACAAAAATTTTTTTTGGAATTACAATTTATATTAAAGTTGTCACTGCTGATAAATAAATATATGAAAAATTTTTCTATCTCTGTTAAGGGGAATTCGTACTGATACCATTCTTTTCTACTGTACAGAATGAGCTGAAAAATTGTCACTACACTAAAAATACGCTAAAGAATAGCGCTCTGGTAAGAAAATTGTGAAAATGTAAAAAAAGCAAAAAAAAGTTTTACACATCTTTTGGCTCTCCCACTAAACCAATTGACTTTAAATTTTATTTTGACTCGTAAAATTCATTGATCAATAGCGCTCTGGTCAAGAAATTTGTAAACTTGAACAATTAAAAATCAAAAGGTTTATTGATTATTATCAGTGAAAATTTTGAAATGTCGAAACAGACAGTGCTTAGCAAAATCAACTATTCTTATACAATTTCATCACCGGTTATAGGGATTGTGAAGAAAAAAAACTTTTTATCGAATATAAATGTATGTATTCTTTAAAACATAGCATTAGTCATATTGGTCAAGTGTCGATAAAATTGTAATACTGATTTTTATATGATCATCTGATATTATCTATAATAACTTGTTCTTGTTCTTGTATCTTCTTTTTATAATGATCGGGCTTTATGCCAAAGTGTTCCGCAAACGGAGGTTCAAAGAAATTGAGACACTTGATGTATCTGCAATAATTTGCTGTTCCAACTGTGAAAAGCAAAATCAATTAATGAAAACAGACGTTAAAGATGAAAAATCAAAAATCAAAAATATTTATAGTTCATACCTTCAGCTTTACACTTGTCAAACTTTGCCCTTAAATCTTCGGGGAACGGTAGATTCGCTATAAGAGTAATTCGCGTGAATTAGAAAACGATGATCAATTATTGTAATTCAATTTCTGCAATTTGAATATGTACCTTTTTTCGTCACGTGATGTATCAGAAATTCCAAAGCATTTTCAACATCCGCAGCCTTCTTTTGCAATATACAAGCGAATAAGCAGTGCCTTTGATCAGGAGTAAAAAGTCCCTCCAGATGATGTACGTCGTCATATGATAAATCATCCAGAATCACTGGAAAATATTTCATTTTTATTCTGATCGAACCAGTAATTCAATACTATAAGAAAATATTGCTTTATCTCGCTTAAAAACATTTCATGAATCAGATTTTTACTAAAACATTAGTGAACCAGTGGACTCTTAAAATTGTTGAATTAATTGAAAAATATTTTTAAAAGATCTGTAAATGTATATGTATATCTACTTTTATAAAAATTGACAAATCAAATTTTTTCGGTTTCACTAGATAAAAAGTTAATAAGAAATACTAATTTAGAGTACTCACTTATGTCTTCCCTAATTTCTCTCGAGCATTCGATGATAGCTTGTATTTCCTGTTGCAAAAGGAAATTCGGTTATTAAATCCCATTAATTTTAATGACGTATCTAGTTCCTCGAATCGTTCCTTTAGATCATCACTTATTGATATACAAGAAGATTAACGAAAAGAGTATTAACGATTTAAACGAACGATTTGAATTCTCAAATGCAATCCATACTATCATATTTTACATTTATATTTATATTAAGCGGTTTTAAAATATTTGGTGTGGTGTAGGTAAGGCAAACAAATTTAATAGTTTGAACAATAAATACAGTTAAGAAAATTTTTTTTAATTTAAATTTTTAAATTTAAAAGAATATTATACACTTATATAGATATTTTAAATTAAATCACCTGTCGATATCCATGCATTTTGCGATTAGCGAAAACGCTGAAAACACACACAGTTAAATAAATAATAAATAAACACTTCATGATGACACTTAAAAGTGAAAGACACTTAAAAGTGAAAGACACTTAAAAGTGAAAGTAAGTTTACGTATTTAGAGAATACGAATATTGTTTTAGCCGACGGTCACTGCTAAACTGATTAGGTTTTACTATCGACCAGTGATTTATCCAAATAAGAATTTGAACTTCTAGGAAATGTTGACACCTGCGAGTATTTTTCTGATCTTCCAAGAAGTTTTACATCTTTCCTATAAGCACTGCTCTGAATATAAAATTATAGTAGGTTTAAATGTTAGTATTATAATTAAAGACATGAAAGTTTAATAATTATTATTTTTCAGTAATATAATATAGTTCATCATGGCAATATTGTTTTATATTGTGTTTTTGGACTACTTATATTACACAATCGTTTTTTAATGTTTTTATATATAGCTTTAATTACATACAAACTCGTAAATCATTAACATAGTTATTACGCGTTACATAGGAATCTCATATTATTTCCATAACTATGCTATTTTTAACTTAGGATTTGGGGATTCCCACTATGAAGTAGACATCATGAAGCATTAGCTAGTCACTTACCATTACGTATAACACAATATACGTATGAGGTGTTAGACTTAATTAGATTATACATTTGTCCACAACGACATATCGTTGCTATAGTACAAAGAAGTCTTTAGAGGGAAAGTACAAAACCTAAATCGAACATAAAAACAAATATTAAATTTAGAAAAAATGGACTTCCTTACATAATGGGAACATTAAAAAAATAGATTGAAAATCGGGTCCTTTCTGTACTCGTCTTTTTCTACTTCCATATATTAAGAGAATAGGGAAAAATCTTTTCAGCCTTTTTTAATTTTTTTAAATTGAACGCCTTTTTATATTATTAATGATGGTAGAAGTCTCGTACTTTCCCCTTGTAATACTAATAGGGACCACTGTTGAGATTGTTCTTTATACTTATTAAGCAATCTGTATAGAATGAAATACAGTAAATATCAAAATTGATTATTTCTTCAAAAAGAAATGTATAAAGTAAGCGCTATATTATCTCTCAGCTTATTATAAAAAAAACTCTATATATAATTTAAATTATCTATATATTCTTGATTTTCTACTTTTCGAAAGTAATTTTAATTGTTTTAAAAAGTAATGAATTTCTTAAAACCGAAGATAACAACATATTGTAATATTTATTTTAAGAAGAATTTGATTATAGGTCTACGACTATATTCAACTTCATGTCGTTTTTTGCCAAACCAACTAAAGCTATCATGCATAGTTATCGTCTTTTTTTTTCATAAAAGTCAAACTCGAATAATTGAAAGAATCACAGATCACCACTAACAGCAATAATTTATCCAGTAAGCGGAATAATTTAAAATATACAGATTTTCATTAGCAACAACAAATGTCAGAAAAATCGTTACCGGCGCTGTTTAAATTGGGTGGAGAATTTTTGAAGAAAGTCTCGTAATAAACACTCACATAAATTATGCACAAACATGTAATAATAATTTATTCTAATTTCAAACAATATAATTAATTCCAGGCGTTTACTTTTATTACAAGTACGAGGGTAAGATACGTACAGATACGCATAGTCAATCATAATAAGAACTATATACAAACAAACGATAAATCTTTCTTCGCTCTTATTAGCGATTTAGTCGTTGTGTTATTATGGAAAAACTATGTCATAATACGAGAAAAAAAAACGACCGATTAACCGAAAGATATTAAAACTCGTAAACACGTGATATTTCAATCATACGCAGATGCATTATTAAGCGGATTCAAGAAGGAAAGTGTATATTGTAGTAGGTATATATAGTATATGACCATCGGAATCTCCGTGTCGGCTGATTATTGCGAATATAAAAAGTCTCTATCTCCGTGACTATTTAGTCTGGGCGCGAACTTTGCCGTGACTACAACGAATCGCTTTTTTTATTATACAAGCTTTAATTCGACGCCAACATGAAGCGCGCAACGATTATTTTCGCTCTCTGCATTATGGGAATTTGTGCGACCAAAACCAAAGTACGGTATTATCTGATTGTTAGAAACAAAGATTTACTTTTCAAATTTTCTCATAACGCGAATGTAAATGCGCGAAATTCCAAATGTATATAGTCTGTAAGATAATGAAAATTAACGATAATTTTGAAATTTCAATTTGATTTCGTTATATGGTATTGATCTGATCGCTATTAAAATTAGAAATAAAGTCGTATCTAGTTTGCTATATAATATTAAAACTTCATGGGCAGATTTGTTTTCAAAATTTTGAATATCATCGTTTATATACATGACAATATATTTTTGATTCAATAGAATACAAAGTTTATAAATAAAGCATGTGTATAATTTTTCTGTTACCGAATAGTTGGATGCGGATTTAGTCGAATGTCTGAAGGAGCAAAACATCGATGTTGGTAAATAAAATGTACCTTAGATAATATTTATAATTACGGAAAAGTTCTTAAGCCGCTGACATTAGAAAAAGTTTGCTTTGCCGAGATTAACCCGGCAGTGATAATAATAATATGTGATGGTGACGAAAAATTGCTTTTTGTAATCTTATGATGTAACCTTAATATTTTTTTATTTATGCAATTTTAATCTCTGTGTAGCAGTTATTTTGCGAACAAAGTTGGAATATTACATGATTTTACATATTTGCATTAATAAATAATAAATTGCATTCTCTGAAAAATGTACAAAGTACTTTACAAAGGTTCCTGATGGTGGGAATGATAAGTACCATGTTGATCTTTAGCGGTAGATACAATTTTTGTCGGTGCAATTTATTTAAGAGTTTTGAGAGTTGAACATCATATTTTAAACTTAATATTAATCTATATACTAATTTTGTAAATAATTAAATTAATCCGAGTTCTGAATAGCATTATAACGAACAATCGCGAAAATTAAATCCTAAATTAATTATCTTCAACTTGAGTCATTATACAATGATATTGTATAACAGTAGGAGTTATTCGACTTTTTTATAACTTAATAATCATTCAATTTTTCTTAATCTGCACAGCTGAAGTAGAAAGAGATTATGAAAAGTTTCTAAATGAAAGATTCACCTCAGAAGCGTACCAATGCGTGATAGGTTGCACTATCCGCAAATCTAACAATGGCACAAGTTTTTACGACATTTTAAGAACAAAAGTTATACCCCAAGGTATTTATGCTGTTTCATAAATTGTACATTGTCGATTTACCAAATCGTCCAAAATTTACACGGATTCACTTATCCGCAGGTGAGACCGAGGAAATCCGTAAAGAATTGACGACCAAGTTGGACCAGTGCCACGCCAAAGGTATAACAACAACAGCCGTTACTTTTCTCTAATAGCATGTTCAATAATTAATATGTACACTTAAATATTGTTTCTGCTTCGCAGCAACTGATGATTGCGCGATCATCAGGTGTATCGACCTTTTCAAGGCACCGTTCGAGACTTACTTCCTGAAAAGCGACTTGTAAACTTTATATGTCGTACTATACTTACTCATACTTGGCAAATGTACGAAGAAGAAGAAACCTCATTTTATCGTTAATAAATACTGCTTGGAAAAGTTTAACTTTTCAATCATACTAACATTTGGATCACAATGATAAATGCACCAATAAAATATTTTATATCAATTTAAAGAATTTAATTGTCTATTCTAAAGATAGATTCCTACTTATCCTTTCCTACTAATCAACGCAAGTAAATTAATTTTAAATAGTTAGAATTGTTCTTTTCTGAAAAAGCAGCATACTATTATTTTTAGATCATATATATCAATCTATGTTAAAGAAAGTGATTTTGTTTCTTTAATTTATCATTTTAATTGCAATAAAGTAAAATTAATTTATTTATATTACTTTTACTATTTTTGAACTTGAACTATAATGTAATATATAAAAATAATTTTAACGTCTATTAAGTCAATTCTATTATAAATGCATATAGAAAACTTGACGTCTCCGTGGGTTCTACTCTAAATTTATGGGCTACTCTAAATTTATGACACTGCTTTTAACAACATGTAGATCAAAAGTATCTTTCATAAGCTTCCAATTGATGTTCATGAAAAGTTATCAAAAAATACTGCTATCCGTAGAATTTTTTTATCATTTCATAACGAGCCATAATTTTTTTTAATTCATGCATTTTGCATTTTGTTTCGCATTTTCACATTTAGGGGAAAAATCGTAACCGCTGTGGGAACTTGATTCAATACTTGATATAGCAATATTGAAGTAGCACTACGCTTTAGGAGCTGCATTCGGATTGACTTTAGAAAATTGTTACTAATACTGTTATCAGTTTATTACATAAGTATACGTACGCTTAAGAATCCATTTGGTAGAGTATGAAAAAAAAAAGTATATGAAAGCAGTTTAGACTTGATAATAATACGAAAAATAATAACAGACTGAGCGTATCATATTGTATACAACGGTGTTACGTATATATTGAGGAAAAATTAAAAATTACAGGAAAGAATGAGATATCAAGGCCGCACTGAACGACGATGATCACAAAACGAACTATGTATACAAAATATCCTTTTGATTAAGAGATAAAGCATAATAATGAAAGCAGTTTGAAAGAGGAACATAGTAAAAAACTGATAATATCAACAATTAAAAAATAATTATGCCAAGTAAATTCAGTTTTTCTGTGTGCCTTGACACCAATGAGTATACGAAGGTAAATTGAAAAAAAATTCAATCATTATGATTAAATATTTTATTCAATATTCACTAATAAACATTTACATAAAGCCGAGTTAACACGTCCAAACACGACTATTGTCATATGCAGAAAGACGAGTTAACTATTTATATATTATAGTTAACTTTTTATATAATTCATTTAGATATGTGTATAAAGGCTTAAACGAAAACTGAAGAATTGTAGAACAATTCTGTATAGACAGAAAATTATATATCTATGTTTCTATGATATTGTAAAGCAGTAAAGTCGTTTATTCAGCAAATTTAAAAATACGACTACAGCATATGGAAGCTGCTTTTGTGGTAATAACTTCTGTGCAGTAAACTACTCTTAAATCAACTGAATATTTGTTAGCGACTAATCAATATAATATTTTATTATTATGACCAAATTTAGTTTTATATGACAAAAAATTAACTCTACCAAGTACAAAATATTTGCAAAACTATGTGAAATTTCCCAGGGAATTTCCAGCAACACAAACATTGTTTCGATGCTGCAATTGCAATTTTCTGCATATTGCAAAAAAATAAATTACTAGTCCAGTCTAATTATAATAAATAACATGCAGAAATTACCTTGAAAATTAAACAGCTTACCCCGAGATAACTAAATTTCAATGTCAATTTGATTTAATCGCGTAAAAATGTCAGTACAAAAATATAAATATAAATCTATATGAACTACATTGAACTTCATTAGCGGATCTCGATCTTCGCCAAGAAAAAAAACAGCGTTTACTGACGCAGTTATAGGGATTTTTCTCAAAGCTGATAATCTTGGATTTATAAGTCAGCCGATCCACAGCATCTGCAATCACTTCTAGTACAAATCTCTATTAGCCTGAATCAGACATATTTTCCTCCATCAGTCATCATCATGAAGAGTTTATTCGTTATATTGAGCCTGTGTCTGCTGGCAGTTTACACGGAAGCCCGTGAGGGACGCCCGGTAATAAACTTCCTTTTTATGAGTACATACATTTAAAAAAAAAATTTTATTTTATCAAACCTGTAGGTTGAAATTTACATCGACCATTGGTTTTTGTATAAGTACTTTAAATTTTTTCATAAAATTTAGAAAGCTTACAATTTTAGTCATTCATATTTTTTAAATAATAATCAAGTTTTAAATTTCTATACATTATACAAAATCAAAGTTAATTACTTTGAAAGGTAACATTTTCCTATAAAGTAATTAAGATTTTTTTTTATCAGTTGTGGTCAAAACTACAAACATGTATAAAGCAAGC
Organism: Megastigmus dorsalis; assembly: GCA_900490025.1. Lineage (NCBI taxonomy): Eukaryota > Metazoa > Arthropoda > Insecta > Hymenoptera > Megastigmidae > Megastigmus > Megastigmus dorsalis. The sequence goes on along the minus strand of UELU01073229.1, from coordinate 5,656 downwards.
CAAGCCAGATCTAAGTAAGTAATTCTTTAATCCAATATATATTTTTTGCATCCTTATTTAATTATATATTAGGACCTTCAAAATTCATATTTACAATAGAAGTTTAAATTCAGAAGTTATTAAGATCGTATTTAAAATTTTTAAATTAAATATTAAATTATTAGAGTATACATTTTGAACAAAAATACTTTTATTCTCTACAATTGCACTATACAATCATTGATCAAAACCTATAATCTTAAAGCGTTAGCCCATAAAATAACTTTAAATACAAAATTTAATATGTTAAAATTAAATGTATTAAATATAATATATCAAATATAAGTCAATTAAAAGGGTGTGCTACAGTCGTAAAGCTACAGTCGTACAGTCGTTCCTACCTTACCGGTTATTGCAGTTAATGAAATATATATAAAGGCAGAGATTAATTTTGGTAAAAACTCTCTGTCACCATCATAGGTAATAATGTAAACATTAATTATGTCTGTCAAGTTTCATGAAATTCCATCCACAATTCACAGAGAACTTGGTCGTCTAAAATTTCGTAGGTAACCATCGCTGTGAATTACGAACTAAACTTTCAGCCACAAAAATCTCTGTGAATTGTGGATGGAATTTCATGAAACTTGAACCACATAATGAATACATCATTACCAAGATGGTCCCAAAGAGTTTTTTCCAAAAAGTAATCCCTATCATGACATATTTCTTTAAGTGCAAGCATCGGCGAGGTCATCAAGGAAACTTTCCGACCATAGCACAACCTCTTATAAATGCATTAATATAATGTATATAATTAAAAAATTTCAATATTTTATCGCAAATTCGCAGATCCGAAAGACATGGGATCCGGTGATTTCAAGAAGCTTTTGACGCCAGATGAACAACACTGTGCACTCGCTTGCACGATCAGAAAAATGTATGAAGACGACAATACAACTCCATTACCAGAGCTTGTTAAAGATATAAGTAGCGATGGTAACGTCCCGAAATAATTTCATTATTACTTCATTTAAGCACGTTAAATTTATAATTCTATTAATTAAAATTCTTTGTCTGAACAGTAAATAACAAAGTATCACAAGATATATTAGACAAGATCGAGCTCTGCAAGTCTAAAGGTATAATAACGAATATATTATTGAATGCTTGTGTTAATAATATTAAGCTTGGTCTTCATAAATTATTTTCTTGTTGAAGATTTGAAAAATGACTGCGAATTCATGAAATGCATCGACTACTCCACACCTCCGTTCTATGATGTCTTTGGAATGTAATAAATAACAAGAATAAATTATTTTAAATGCACGAAATATTTTTGTAAAAACTTTTCTATGAATACATATCACTTAAGACAAAAATTTTCCTAAATCCTAGACTCCGCTTGCCAATTTCATATTTGATCTATCTTTTTCTATTTGTATTTATCAAGTCATGTGCATCATTGGTTGGATAACGAAGAAGAACATGAGTTAAATATTGGAATGTTGATTATGTTATTTCTTATGTTAAATGTTCTTGCTGCAATGAAAGATATTGTTGTCGATGGCTGGGCTCTAACCATGTTAAAGCGGTACTTATTATTATTATACTAATTCTATTACACTGTTGGTTCTCTATGTAATTCAAATTTATACATAAACCAAACTCCTACCTCCACGTTGTCGATTTCGCGAATCTCTTTTTGCTGACGAGTTATCTCCTCTATCTCGATCGCAACGACCGCGAGTACGAAACACTGCACGCCTGGATATCGATCTACCGAGCCATCAACGAGAATGGCTACTTCGGCATGTATACAATTTACTTATAATGTCCAATTTAAACTAAAAAAAGTCTTGCAATCAATTTAGAAATTGTCAAGTACTCTTTTTCTTAATTTACATACTTTAATTGTTAATAAGTACCAAAATAATAAAATGAACTTCAACTTTGTCATGGTGCATTATTACGAATAGAGATGCCAGATAATCTATCGAAGCTACTAATAAGGTATTAACAAAACAAAAAATTCTACTGTTAACAATTATCTGTATTCTTAAAAATCGGATTGATTCATTATTAACTTTAAAATAAAAGAATTTGCTTTAGTCATATATTATTATTTTGAATAACCTTGAATCTTTATTCTTCTTGGGTACAACATAGAGCTCATACTCTTGTACATTTAGATTGTATGTTAGTTATAACAACATCAAATTTGGATAATTTGTTTTCACTAATGTCCTTTGATGTTCCATGGTATATAAAACACTCAATTGGCCCCTTCGACATTTACTTTGAACTTTTCTCTTCCATTGTTGTGTTAAAGAAGCATGGGATATTTTTTTTTTAATTCCGATTGGAAAAGGCGACATATTAGTCTGCACATATAGGCTCATTTTCTCGATTTTTAGGTATTTAGTTATTTTAATATTAAGTTATTTTTTTAATTTATGTGCATTTTCTTTGGAAATGGTACGATCCAGTTTGTCAATTTTCTCTATCTGACTACAATATTTTCAAAGAGTTTCCAAGTGAATCGCAAAAATATACTTCTTTAAAGTTGACTAATAAACAAAAATAAATTTTATTAATTTATACATTCCTAGTGTTTTCATATGAGAATGAACTTCCTTTTCTAAAATAAAAATGTTCTGGCAATAATTTTGAAAGACCTCTTAAACATGTTCAAATCACAACACATTATGTATTGGAACCAAGTAATAAATAATGGAGCATTATGATGCATTAAAATACCTGGACAGTAATACTTTATTGACAAATACCATTAATATTGACACTATCCTGTAATTAAAAAAAGTATAATGAAAGTAAAAAAATTAGACTCAGTTACTTTTAAAAATTTTATAATTTTACAACCAATACAGTCAAACCATAAATCAATCTAAATATATTTGTGCAGCATATACTTTCTTTGGTTCATTATGATAA
>UELU01073191.1:0-30061 GCA_900490025.1 Megastigmus dorsalis | reverse complement strand
GTAATATAGTAATTTTTATCATCTACTGTAATAAATTCAATAATTAGCAGTTACAAAAATTATAAAGAACGTGTTAATAATTGATACGTTTGTAATAAAAATCGCTATAAAGAAAGTAAGTCTCACCATTACTAAACATTATAGTAATTTTTCTATAACTTATAATAAATCTTAGTGTAACATTTTTCTCAGTGTACCTATTCAGTTTCGCAGTAAAGCGGCTGTTGTTTACGCTAGAGATGGTTTAAAGATACATAAATATAACTTTTGCAAAATTTCTGCGCTTCACATATATGTATGAGACAGTGCTTTAGAATTAAGTAAAGATTTTAATTTATCATTACAGAAAATATTACGTGAATCTAAGCTTTTTACGTGTTCTTAAAATGATGAACATGTAACCAAGTTTATATGTTCTAATTGTAAGTTGTTTCGTATGTAGGTAATTAAATATAATAATAAACACAACCCCCTTACTCCCCGATCCCAATGTTGTTCGCCTGCGGCGCCCGCCTGTATTAAATTGTTTTATTTCTTTATTTTGCTTATTTAGTAATAGTAACTGTTTTTAAATGAAATGCTGTATAAAGAAAAAAATCCCTAGATCTCTTGCGCAGGCGCACACATTCTCTTATGAATCTTAGTGCTCATACTCTGTTAACAAAATTATTTATTTATTGCTAATAGTTATAATAAATGCCAAAATCCAGTAAATATATGTGAACCGCAGAAATTTTGTAAACGTTTCATCATATTTATGTATCTTTAAATCATCGCTAGTGTAAACGCAAGCCGTGGAATTATTCGGAATCTCGCGGAATTATTACATTGCGTCCGCCTACCCAAATTACTTTTTTTTATAATCTGGTGCCTGCGGCGCATCTAATCACCGAGAGAGAACACTCAGGAATTGAAGCATTTATTTAACGTTATTTGTGTTGTACGTGTCGTCCGTAAATTCCACATGAGTTGAGTTACCGTGTGCGAGCACGAGTAGCTATTTTTCGCAGATTTCAGCAGCGCCTTATCGAGTGTATTAGCCGGTGTTCACTTAATCCCGGAGCGACTTTTCAACGGAATCCCCTCGGAGAAAAGAGTGTCAGCCGAGCATCGAGGAAGCGACGAAGATATCAGCCGCGGCGATCGACACTCATATGGCCCAACTAAATTTCGCCGAGTCTATAATCGTTAAAATTTCCACTTAGTAACGCGTTTCAGGATTATTAATTCATCAACTATTTATTGAATTTTTCACTTATCGAATTTGAATTCTGTAGTTTTGAGATTATTAATTTACCGAGTTACAAATGGCGCCCATCATGGGGCAGTGTTGAAGCGACGCGTTGGAAATTCATCTGTGAGTGAGAATCAAATTATTTATTGGTGATTTTTGGGAAAAACTTTCCCAATTTACCTCATATTCCGTGTCTGACCCAAAGCATTGCCAAAGTTAGTACCTTTGCTTGTCGGTTTGAAATGTCCGGAACAAGCGTTTCGCGTTTTCGACAGCGTGAAACGCCCGAGTTGAAGAAGTGTAGCAAATCTCGACATCGCAATGGACACGAAGAGCAAAAACATATTAAACGCCATCCTGAAGACGGATCGACAAGCCCAGCTATTGAGTGCGGCGATTATGCAAATGCACCCGAAGGCCGTGATGAGCAGCTTGGACGGCAACGGCTTTATTGCGACGGCGACCGCTTACGCTGGAATGCCGGTTGTTACGCGCCAGCATACGGTAGGCGGATTCCATCACAGTCGTGTCACGGATCATAGCGGACAGTGAGCGGGGTGATGACATGCCAGCGATGACAGCGGGATTGCGCTTAGAAGTGTCGAGCGAGCCAGAACCGTCAAAGAAGAGAGGTCACCCTCCGAAAAAGACAACCACGGACAAAGACGGTCCTGGGGGCACGTCGTCAGACGAAGCAACCGATGCCGCCCAGAAAAAGAAGAGGAAGCCGGCCAAACCCGCTGCCCGCAAGGTGAACTGGGGGCACCACCGCCAAGCCAAGGTCCGGAGTGCTCGTTAGTAGTAGGAGCGACGACCGCGAGAGCAGATCCGGCAACAGTGACGGCACATGGACAGTAGATCCAAAGCTCCAGCGTAATTCGATTCGTAACCTCGAAGCAGACTGTGGGACCCAACAGTGAAAGCATGAGTGTCATGACGGTGCGGCGATCCACGCAAGTGATGTTCGCTCCGGAGTTTCAGTCAGCTTTGACTAGAGGAGCGTTGTGGGCTTATCCTGTAGGAGAATTGTAACGGGAGGACGGGTACCACCAAGTGAGCGACGATCACCAGACTCCAGCCAACCTGCCCTCAGCCACGAAACCGCGCCAAATCAGACGATGCCTAACCTTATAAGGCCAGTAGCAACATTGCCATCGTCACAACCATCGAGGAGTAGCATTTTGGAACGTGACGATCCTGAGGATTCGGACGATGCAGAAGACGGAAGCGACCGCGAGAGGGAAAATATGAAACTGACGAAGATCGGAATGCGACGAGGTTAAAGGAGCACTACGAGCAGCTGATGAAGTCGCAGATTCTCGACAGCAGCACGCCACCGCGAGAGAACCGGGGGAGAGCGCCATCCATGTCCCACGGTAGGGAAAAGCCAATGTAGCCAGGTGTCTCCTCGATGTTCTCTTAGCGGGGACGACCCTAACATAGAGAAGAGCGACAAGAGAGAGAATCAGCCAATCTAAAACCCCACCAGATCTCGCGCGTTCGAGAGATAGATTTGCCGGAGCGAGGTAGCGAGGACTCAGCCTCCTCCGAAGATGAGTGACCAAGGCAAACGAGGATAACTCAGAGCAAGAAGGAAGCGAGAAGACGAGTTACCGCGACAAAGCCAACAGCCATCCCCAAGTCATCGACGCGATCGTGATAAGATCGAGACCGCGACTAAAAGGATAAGAGGCGCCGAGACTCGCGTCAACCCTCCTAGCGGAGTGAAGACGCGCACCGAAGAACGACACTTCGTACTACCCCCAGGCTAACTCGGTGGAGCGCACTAATCGGATCCTGAAGACCATGATCGCGACCTTTTTGAAAGTAGCCCACCGAAAGTGGGACCAGCATGTGCACAATTCCGTCATACGGTAAATACGGCGACACAAGCGACAAACAAAGTTTCACCGGTCTTCCGAAACTATGGAAGTCATCCTCGCCCCGTGAAAAGTTTGCGACGAGAAGTGGAAAGCATCGAGAAGTTAGTACGGATGGATCCCGAGAATTGGGCCAACCGGTTGAGGAGCTTAGACACGCTTCGTGATTTGGTTTCTAAGTTCGTCGATGACGCCAGAAAATAGCAAGAAAGGTACTGCAACAACGGACGGCGCAATTTGACATTCGGAGTGGGCAAACTAGTGCTACGACAGGGGCACGTACTATTGAACGCCGCGCAACAATTGTTCGCGAAGATAGCGCCGAAATTTGACGGGCCTTTTAAAATTTTAGAGGTTTGGTCATCCACGGTTTATATACTTGAAATGGACTTGAATAAGCGGAGCGCAAAGGTACACGTCACGGATCTGAAAAGATTCATTTCTCCACGAGCGGTTATAGCGTCAGACTCCCCCCCCCCCTCCCCTCTCCCGTCCAGAACCCAATAACTCCCGCAAAGTGAACCTTATTGACTCCATTTATTATCTCTCAGGCGACAGCGACAGACCAGTAGAGAATAAGAAGAAGCGACAGTGTGATAGAGGAGAAGAATGCGCTATGGTAGACCCCTCCAACCGCCGTAGAAACCATCACCACCCCGACGATCACCGTTACGACCACCGTGACGGCGACCGCAATAACTACAGAGGCCTTGACCACCATGGTCACAGCTAAGAAGGCAGCCACCCAGACTCTGAGCCACCCAGAGGAGCATTCCCTTTCGGGCTTCCTTCAAGAGGCAATAGCCACCGGTGTGTACGTCAGAGGCGAAGGATCCGTGTCTGGTGCTGCGCGAGATAGCGGCCCTCTGCCAGGATAGCCCAGTGCAGGCGATGGCATCCGGGCTCCCCACACGTATACTGCTCGCCGATGGAGAACCCACACGAGAGGGCACCCTAGCAAGACAGGAGGCGCCAGCAAAGAAGATGGTGATCGCCGCCGAGCCACCCTCGGCGAACGAAACGCTAACCACAACGCCAGTCGACTCGGTGGCCCTGCTCGCGATATGTGACACCCCTCCATCGAAGATGCCGACGGCCATGAAATTCGCCCAGATCGCGCCGAAGAAGACGCCGACGACGCCCGCCCTCAAGACGGTATGCTGGGCGGACGTTATCGACAGTGACGAGGAGACCTGGGACAGCCCGCCCCAGGAAGGGAACCAAGACGCCACCGCCAAGGTCGATGTGGAGCCATATCCGCGCCTGCTTCTACGGGATGGGGCCAAGCGTCACAACCCAGAGAGGCACCTCAGGATAGAGGGCTATGCCTCACCGTGCGACCCTATGGTGCCAGCGAGATCGATGTCCCCACCCCCAGGTCCACCGATGCGCCCGCCTCCGCCAAGCAAGGCGCTGCGTGACCTCAAGTACGGGCACCCGCCGACGTACCCGGTCAGACTATCGGGGAGGATGCTCGGAGAATTGGTGACCCACGTGTTCTGCGACAACTGCATAGACGAGGGGTGGGGCTCTCCCACTGACCTAGGTGTCGAGAGCCCCATCATCATTGGGTCCAGGTCAGCTATGTCGGAAATCTTGGAACGGGGTGACCCATACTTTGCCCAGTCGACCACCGCGACGACCGGTGCCCCCGTCAGCAGCCCAGAGAAATATTCCCTCGGAGAAAAGAGGGTCTCAGTAGAGCATCGAGGAAGCGACGAAGACGACATAAGGCGCTGAGATCGACACTCATTATCTGGCGCTTAAATAAATTTTACCAAGTCTATAATCGTTAAATTTGCCATTTAGTAGCGCGTAATTCTATATTTTTGAGATTATTAATTTACCGCGTTGCATAGTATATATCTATATATACTACAAAACAATATACGTGTATATATATATACTATATATATAATGGATCGAAAGTTTCCGGAACGTTTTAAATTACGCATCGCAAGTTTCTGAGTAGAGTCAACACCATTCTTAACCTCTCTCGTAGTTAGATACTCTACACTATACATCTCTTGATTACTCGGGCCTAATAGCGTCAAACAGAGTTAGTTTGTGCTAAACACTGACAAAAAACAAGGTAATATTTTGAAATAAACTATGAAGTCATGCCCAATTCTGCCTTACCGTGCCAAACAGTACTAAACTGTACCAAACTGTGCCAATACCATTTAAGGGGATGTTTTATGGTCGGGAAGATCCCTACCTTACCGGTTCTTGCATTTAACGAAACATATATAGATAGGGATTACTTTTTGGGAAAAACTCTCTGTCACTATCTCGGTAATTATATAAACATTACGAGGTTTAAGTTTCATGAAATTCCATTCACAATTCGTAGAGGTTTTGTCCTAGAAAATTTCGTTAGTAATTCACATCGATGTTATCTCCGACATTTTCGACGTCAAAAACCTCTGTGAATTGTGAACGGAATTTCATGAATCTTGAACCATGTCATGTTTACATTGTTACCCAGATGGTGAAACAGTTTTTTCCAAAAATTAATCTCTGTCTTTATATATTCCGTTAAATAAGAACCGGTAAAGTAGGTTAAGGTTAGGTAAGTAAACCGGTTAAGCGTCATTCAATTATACTTTGAGAAAATAGAAAATAAGGTTCAAATGTAACTTTTATGATAGTAGGGGAAGCGATCGAGCTCAGTTTGAGAAAAACGGTTCTATTGAGAGAGAACCTATTGCCTATCTTTTTCTGTGTCCATATACTGTGTGTTCGTGTGGGCGTGTGTATGAGTGTATACATACATTTCTTGTGTATCAAGCAATTATTTATTAATTATTAATTACTTTTAATTCAGATAAATATATTTTTCACCCAGGCACACTAAAAGTCTGGCTAAAAGTTCAAAGCCCGACAGATTTTATACAAAGTTGAATTTACAGTCGATCGCTGCGTGATAATGAATCCTAATCTTAATGCACACGATAGATTTTATCAAATATTTGATAAATAACAATGGTAATGAGAGTCTTTGTATTTGCTATACAACATTTCATTTTCTGTTTGCAGGATAAATATTATAACAAATTTGAAGTGGTTACTACTTCTAAAAACTTTTTATAACAAAAATTTCATTAAATTTTACTGGTTGTCTGATACAAGTTTTGCTCTTTTTAAATTAATTCAGATTATTTTATTCAATTACTAAATGAGTTTTCACTGTTTAATTAATAATTTTGTATTTTTTTAATTACATATGGTTTGAGTATTCAAGAAATGTAAATGAATAAAGGAATAGATCATTTTTTAAGAAATAACCAGAATAAGGCCTTATATCTTTGCTAGTAGTAGAATTTTTGCTAGTTTACATAAACTTTACATCATAACATATTGTATAAAAAGTAAGATCAGAAAAAGAGCATACCCTAAGCCAGTTACTTGGTGTAGTAGGCCATTTTTCATCATGGGTATATAGAAGTCCATCGTCATTTTCATAGATAGTAGTGTTTGATCTCAATATTGGCTCTACCAGATTGCTAGTGTAATGATTCAATCCTAAATAATCAGAACTACCTCTGAAATAATGATTTCTATATTAATTTTTCTTACAATACTATGCACTTGTTTGTATAGGTACCGGGAAAGAATATTTTCTGATTGTACATTCATATTTAAACAAATAAATGTTAATAATATATAAATCACTAAACTTGTAATAAACATTTTTTATGGTTTTTGTATAATTTCGTAGTTTTGAGACCCTATTTTTGTAAGTATATTTAATGAAGTACAATGACGTATCTTAAAAATGATCAGAATTAGAGGCCTAATCGGAAAGTACGATCTTCGCGGTAGATGTCTTTTTTAAAATCGTGTGCGTATAGAAATGTGTATAAAAGTAAGCATTGTATAAATATTACATTGCATAGCATGAATTTTTGTAATAGTACATTACGATACTAATGGAACAAGTAGCCCCTTATACGGCACAGTATCTGTTAGTCGAGTGTATCGAGGGCGCTAGACGCCGTGCTATGAAGGACAACTTATGACACGAGTATCATATACTATTTTATAGCACTGCCTGCCATAAATCCGTTGTCACGGACAGGCGTGATAAGTGCAGATTTATGTCCCGCAGTGCTACAGCATATATTTTATACTATTCTAACCTAAAAATCGCTACTTTAACATGATTTTTAGACTCTAATGGTATAAAATAATGTTCGACACTGGTGTGTAAGCTCGCTTCGCTCGGGCGAAAAACGCCCCACGTGCTAAAAAACCAACCTTTTCCACCCGTGTCGAAAAGTACTAAAATGCTGAAAATTCAGTTATTTTGTATTTATATTTATATATTTTGGGAGTAGGTGAAAAATTTGTTTTTCAGAAATTCGATAAACGAAACACACGGTTGCACAGGATGCGTATTTATAATTGAACAGATTTTAAACTGTGTATCAGATTTATTATTAATAATTTGCAACCCGAAAAATTAATATTAAACCTGAAAGTTGTGTCATGTACATATTTCAACCAAATAAAATATTATTTATAAAAAGTTCATAAACTTGAATAAAAAACGAAGATGATGATATGATATATTTCACAGTAATATGAGGGTCTACCTAATAAGTATTTTAATCTGTGGAATAGAAAATACTCATTTATTATTGCAATAAATTGATATTTTTTTTCAAATAAAAATATTATAGCAATTATCTTATGAGGACAAGTTCTATTATTAAAAATTGAAAATCTATTACTAGTTGAACAATATATATTAATGTAACATAAATATATCGTGAAAGATATAAATATTTGCCGAAATTGAGAATCCTGATCTCATTTTAGTATTGCTGTTCGATAGTCAATTTATTCCATGATTAATATCTAGAAATTAGAACATTTATTTACCTTATATAATTAATCCATTCCTCAGAAAAAGTTGGCAATCTCGAACGCTGCAATCCTTCAAATTTACTATTTTCTGCAATTCTTTGTTTTATAATATCTGGATAATCACCGTCTTTTGAAAAGATTGGATGTGCATATCTACCAAATGCGTGTTGAAAAGCTATTTCAGCAGAAACCTTGTCATTTTTGTATTTTGGATAGTAATAATAAGTATTTAATACAATCCCTACTTTTCCATTTTGGTTAGGTCGGAATTCGTCATTATAAATATGATAAGCACGGGCGTGAGCCTTTATAATATTGTGGGTACATAAATATTCTGGATGTCTTCCCAGTTTTAGACCTGAAATAACATTTTCGGCATTATTATTTTTAAAAAGTGTCAAAGTAAATTGTAGCAAATCAGTGAACGATACACAAACTTACCCGGTGCAAATGAACCGAAAAATAAGCCTTGTCGGCAAACTTCCAATGGCTCATTCATGGTAGAGAATAGTTTGACACGGTTTCCGAATTCCCTAAAGACGACTCTTGCATAATCACCGAATAGATCAACCATAGCTTCATTTGTCCAGCCGCCAATATCTTGAAATACTTGTGGGTGATCCCAGTGGTACAAAGTTACGAAAGGTTCAATATTATTTTTTTCTAATTCATCCAGCAAATTGTTATAATATTTTATTCCATCCCTGCTTATGACGTTAGCGTAACCAGTTGGAAGAATCCGAGACCAACTCAGAGAAAAACGATAGAAGTCCATCTACATTGCAATTATTGTTATAATTTTTTTAATAACTTAGTTTCATAATATTTTATGTTTGTTTGTACAGATTCACCTGAGCTGTACGTATTACATTTTACCCTTATATTTTCGTCATCGCAATAAGTGTCATACAAACAAAAGTTGCATATTTTAGCACAAAACAAATTTCTATTATGATAAAAATTCATGCATGTATGTTGTCAAGTTAAAAGATTTTCTTCGTGAATCTTTGACGGAAAGGGCCGAAACTTTTGGGATTTCCTTACTATATTATAGAATAGAAAGGTTTCTATTTTGAGCCATATCCATCGAAATGCTTCAAAATGGCACAACTTTTAAAAATGGTGAAACCCGCTTTGTAGTTATAACTTGAAAACAAACTTTTTTTAACCATGAATAGACAAAGTTCAAGATCTAAAAAAATAGATCTTTTTTCTATCGAACACTTTTCTCTAAGATCAATTCCTTCCAAGATAACAGTGGAGAAATGGTGAAAAACGCTTAAATTGGCTAAATAGACCTATTTTTGTATAGTAACATAAAAAATATTAATTTCTCATTAAAGTGTTAAATGTAAAAGTTGGGTAGCATAAACAAACAAAACTTTCATCACTGGAATGCGTCAGCACTGGTTTAAGTTAAAAATACCGTCTGCAATTCGGATGTCCCAGCACGGCTTAAAGTTATAACAAAACAAAAAACCATAATAACTATATATACTTTGATACAAATATAAAGCTACTATTTATAGATAATACTTTTTTCACGTACCACATAATTTTTTAATAACTTAAGGCCGCGACGACAGCGTACTCTAGTGAGACTTGGACACCCGAATTTAATTCTTAAACAACTATAATTTGATGTATTATTTTACTTACGCCGACTTCTTTCAATAGTTGGACGTCTTCTTTGTATTTATTGTATGAATCGCATGCTATATCTGCATTTGATCCATCTTTAATCTTGAAAGTTTTGGTATGAGTAAAACGATCCCAAACATTTTCACCCTTATCTTAATTCATAGCATTCATAAACGTTTAAAAATAATTATAATAATTATTTGAAAAAAACTATAATTTATTAACAAACCTGAGACATTCCAGGCGCCTTCTATTTGATGCGAAGATGTTGCTGACCCTATTAGAAGATAATCAGGTAATGACCAGTCTTCATCTTGATTGGCATTTATTGAACTTCGTAATAAACAAAAATATAAAGTTACATCTTTTGTATTGATATTCATAAAAATAAATAAACTAAGCTGTTTATTAAATTTTTATGCGCCTGTACTGCGAATAGTATTTTTTATGCAAACTCGCGTTAACTGTATATATAATTCTAAAAAATAAATAAATAAAATATAACATTGTATTTGCAAATCTTAATTGTTCAATATTATTCTAATTAATTTAATAAAATGTGTCATAATTTATAACTTTGTAAATCGCAGAATAAGTTTTATTTACGGTAAGGGTATCAGTCACTGTCCTCCCTAAGCAGGCGACAGCCTTTATATCAATTACTATAGAATTTACATTTACAACATTCAAAAAGGTTCTACAGGTAACTTTTTTTTCTTTTGACAAAAACACACCAAAGGCACAATTATTAAAGGGCCACAATAAGTGACAGCTATAAAAGCTAAAAAAGCATGTATTTTTGATTAAGTTATAATTAATTGATATATTTATTAACGTATAGAATTTTTTCATACGTTAAGAACACTACAGTAGTTACAGCGCAAATCAAATATGCACGAGACAACACCATATTTCTACCGCTTCTATCAATGCTAGCTTTTCAATATTCCATTGTATTACTCCGTAGCATCGACAACACTTTAATAATATTTTAATGGTGCAATTGCATGAACAATAAAAATATTTATATATTCCTTCGATGGATAAGATTAATTTTTAGATTACAATAAAATTTTATACATTTAAATCTGATTACTTATCGAGCTTTTTCAAGATTTATAAACATATCTTGGTGTAGGATAACAAAAAAAAATGTTATAGATAGCATTTATTTAATTATACTTAGATAAAAACATCGATTAGCACAGACACGTAAATCCCTCATTAAAATGACAATAACAAGAAAATAAGTTTACGTAACAATAAAGTCACAAATAGTTAAGTTTTGTTCCTAAGATTTATATCACATTGATCCACTTATTATAAAACTTTCAGTTACATTTGTCATATAGTTTATCTGCATAAGTGAAGAAATTATTTATAAATTAGGCTTAACGAAGAAAGTAGTTTGATTTAAAAGTTGTAATTTAAAATATGATATTAAATTAGTATGAATATTGTATAATGCTGTCCTACCTGCAATAAATAAAGCACTAGCGATATCTTTGCTGATTGCTATCACGATTGAATGTTTCTGATGCACTAACTTATTTCTCTGTGTAGAATAAAAATCACATGCGCTGAATCATATATAGGTATAATACACATAATTCTGAGGCTTAATGTACATAGGCGCAAAATTATATATAGGTATAGTACACGGAGAGAAAAATTATAGAATAATTACCGTTAAATTCTGGTTAATAGTTGGACAAAATGCATTTACGGGCATATTTACGATTAAATTTCATAATTATTACCGTGAAGTATCAAATTATTATTTTATTGTCATTTACATTTTACCGTGAAGTTCTGGTAAATTTTAATACCATATATTTTTTACCGTGAAAAAAGTGAAAAAGTATCCTGAAGTACATATACATTTTACCGTGAAATCCCTATAAATTTTACTATGCCGCACAGTTAGCTCAAGTCTGAAATGACGGTAAAGAAGGTTAGGTCGTTCCTTCCGTTCCGCGATTGTTTCGTCCGACTTGGCGCGAGACACCGGCCCGCGTGAGACCGACTACTGCCTAACCATAAAACAATATTTTATAAAAAACTGGCATTAAACAATGTACATGTTTAAATTGATGAATTAACAATAATAAAAATTAATAAAATAATTAATACCGTCGTATCTTTTACTATGGGCCCTGACAGCTGAAAGACACAGACCACAGCACGCAAAATTAGCATTGGTTAGTATATCTATATAGCTCTAAACACAACACACAAGCACGCAAGATGTTGCTCTTCATATCTATAGATATACTGACCAATGCTAACCTTGTGTGCTGTGGTCTGTGTCTTTTTAGCTATTAGGGCTCTATATAATCAATATGTATAGTCTGTGGACATTACATCTGTCCGAACAAATTTAAAAATTTTGGAAATATGGCATCGAGCGGGGGTCCCACTTTTATAGGGCGCATCGCTGTCTTACGCATTTTGCATTGTTTATGGTTGAATGCCATGTTGGGCTAGTGTTTCAACCATAAACAAATCAAAATACATAAGATATCGATGCGTCCTACGAAACTGGTACTTTCGCTTGTTGCCACATTTCCGAAATTTTCAAATTTGTTCGGCCAGATGTAATGTCCACAGACTGTACATTTTTAGTCTTTGATTGTTTATCAATTTTATTAGATTTTTATATTTTATTTTAATTGTCAAATTTTTATACAGATAATTTGTAATTTTCAATTAAATTAAGTATTAAACATAATTCTTAATAAATTTTAATTTCTAATGTAATTTTTACATGTAATTTTTACCTTGAACTTCACGGTAAAATTTACTAGAATGGCAGCTCGTTACACGTTTACCATATTTCAGGGTAATTTTTATCCTGAATTTAAGGTTAGTTTATATACAATATTTCTCTCCGTGTATGCATACCTGAGGCATATTGTACGCATGTACAGAATTATTAATTATATGTCGTATAATTCGCAGAACTGTGAAATGTTTGGATTGGATGCAGTATTCTATGAGAGTGAAATAAATATACAAGAGAGTGAAAGCAGGGAAGCATAGTAATTTCAAATACATTTTGGTTTTTTAAATTTTTATTAATGAAATTATCGATTAATTAATAAACTTATAGTACGGCTTCGCTCAATATATGTTATTCCTCTGTTTACGCGCATCCTAATATGCATTTGATTATCTACGCACGTACGTATACTTCTTTTTATCAATTGCAATTTATTATGAATTAATTGCATATTTAATTTATTTAGACTGTCAAAATAAATTAATTAATAAAAATAGTTAAAATAATAAATAAAATTAAACTAAATGAATAAAAGTAGTTAAACCACAAGCTGGTTGCATATTATAATTGTCCTGATGCCAGGTTATACTTTCTCATGTGCAGCCAATGAGAATATGATAAAACATATATTCTTATATATTTTTTCCTGTAGAATTTGAATATCGTATAGAATTAACTAATAAGGTAAGTTGAAGTGTAGCAGATGAAGTTTATTAAATTATAATATGGCTAAAAATTTTCTGAAATCATTCATTACAAAATTGTGAAATTGTGAGAGTTTTTGTTGTTAAGCACTATGACGAGTAATAATTTTCACTCAAAAATAAATATTTATAAACAAATATAAATCATACATACACTAACATGCGATTTTAATTGCTGTTATAAATTATAGAGGTAAAATGTAAATATTATTGGACGGTTGTTAACTCACACAAATCAAATTCTACAGACAATCAATGCAAAACTTAAGATCAAGTTTTTGGCGTTAAGTACTATGTCGAGTACTTGAAGTACAATATCTTGGCTTCTAACGAATGAAGTCGAAAAGTACGAATAAGGTGTTAAAGCTTGTGCTGTTATTTATAGCGCAAAAGCTTACTTGATTTCGTATCCAATTTTAATTTATTTAAAACTAAGACAGTCTTACGAAATTTCTTACAGTAATTTGGTAGAGGACAAGAAGACAATAAAAGTTCACAATAGGTTTTCGAAAGCTGAATTACCGGTACTTGATATCTCTATTTTATTTATGCTTTTGTAAAACTAATTTATAAGTATACTTATTTTGATTTAGAAATTTAGAATAGAATAAGTAGCTGTTAGATTAGGAGCCAATTCATTTTCCGGCATTGGTTGCACTTTTCTATTACGTAAAACTTCTGAAATCCAGGATACTGATTTCTTGGGTGTTCGCGTTCTATTTGGATCATCAAAATCAACATGGTACAATCCATATTTTGCACTGAAATAATTAAATAATATTTATATCTAATAAAAATATGTAAAAGTTTTCAGTAAATCTAACAGGTCTAGTATTTCATTATTAACTCAGTTTTATGTACATTTATAATAAGCCTTTACCTATATCCCAACTCCCACTCAAAATTATCCAATAAGCTCCAAATCGTATAACCTTTTACATTGCAACCATAATTTTTAATAGCTGTAAGCATAGATTTCATATATAAATAATAATACTGTATTCTTTGATTATCGTCTGTTGTACCAAGGTCAGCAAGTCCGTTCTCCGTGACGTATAAAGGTGGATTATCAAATTCATCCTTTATTTTTCGCAGTATATCTGTAAAACCTTGAGGAACTATCTACAATAAAAAATGTTATTTATTTTAGTTAGTTTGGTGACCCGAACTAGTCATCCAAAAATATAACCAAGGGTGTGATTTATAAAAGTTTGCAAAATTTATTTTTATGGAAAAAAATAAAATATAATATTTACTAAAAAACGTCATAATTTCTGTGCCTAGAGGAATTGATGTAAAATTTTACAAATGGAACTTTCTAACTAACACTCAAATAATCTTATACATACCAAAACTCATGATAAACGTAGCAAAAAAAAACTTGATAACTACTATGTACCTTAAATTAAATTCATGGATATTTTTCTTATTTGTTACTATATGCAATTGTGATTAATATCTAATCACGATAATCCTTCGTAACTTATAAAGGAATCAAATTTTTCGCTTTCATAATTTTTAAATGAAAGCTTTACTTTTAATATTAATTTCCGTTTTTACTACCTGACATCCTATAGTGTAGCTATATCTAATATCAAGACCCTTTCCTATTTTCCTATTTTTTTGTGCTTTACAAAGAATTTAAATTGAGTGTAAGCAACTTTTAAATAAGAGCAAAATAGCACCTTTATATTTTCGGTTGGAGTTGAAGGCCATTTTGGATTAAAACTGTACGTAAGACCATCGTCATTTACATAAACTGTGTTATTAGGCTTAGGAGCTGGTTCTACAAGCTTTGAACTGTAGTGATTCAATCCTATGTAATCAGCAGAACCTCTGAAAGTAAGCAGTTAAATATGTTATTTATATGGAATACAAAACCCACTTCGTTTTATAGAGCAATGATCTAATTGTTATATGTACTCATGTACGTTACACATACTTAATGTACTTTATCCATTTGTCAGTAAATTTTGGTAATCTCGATCTCTCCAAGCCTTCATATTTACTATTTTCAGCAATCCTTTGTTTTATAATCTTGGGGTAGTCACCAGTTTTTGAAAAAATTGGTCCTCCGTATCTACCACACTGGTACTGAAAAGCTACGTTGCTAGAAATTGTATCATTTTCGTATTTTGAGTAGTACTGATAGCAATCGAGAACTATTCCGATTTTGCCTTGTTGTTTTGCCCTGAATTCGTCATTATATATGTGGTAAGCACGAGCATGAGCTTTTATGATATTGTGCGTGCACAAATATTCAGCTTGTTTTCCATTTTGCAATCCTAATTCGACAAAAGATTATATCAAATTTGTAAGTCTAGTCCATAAAGTAAAATAATATAATTTTTTTATAATAGGTGTATTCACACCTGGTGCATAAATTCCCGTAAAGTATCCATTCTCACAAACTACATTTGGTTCATTAATAGTGATAAACATTTTGATTCGGTGTCCAAATTCTCGAAATACAACTCTTGCATAATCACCAAACAAATCAACCAACGCTTCGTTTGTCCAACCACCTATGTCTTGAAATACTTGCGGATGGTCCCAGTGATATATTGTTACAAAAGGAATAATATTATTCTTCTCTAATTCATCCAACACATCATTGTAATATCTTATACCATCTTTGCTGACTACATTTGCATATCCCGTTGGTAAGATTCTAGGCCAACTCAAGGAAAATCGGTAATGATCCACCTGCATTTTGTAATTAGTTACATTTATTATATCTATTGGGAATAAAGGGAAATAGAAGGGAATAAATTATATTAATACGAGATAGACTTATTAAGAATTTACTACATTATGGCAAACTGCACTTGCCAACGAATTGAGATTGTATTATAGAATACATGTGCATAAACATACTTACACCTAACTTCTTTAAGAATTGGATATCTTCCTTATATTTGTAATAAGAATTACAAGCAACATCTCCATTATCCCTGTTCCGAATTCTTTCTGGTCTGGTATGTGTATATCGATCCCAAAGACTTTCTCCTTTGTCTTGAATCACAGAGACCATTTTAACGAATATGTATAAATTATCTTACATTTAGCAATAACTTTTGAAAAAGTAATGCATTGTTATATATATACTTTTAAATAATAACAATGAATGATTATTCTTATGAGCTCTAACTAAATTTTACAAAATAACGTAAATCTGAAATGACATAATTATTCTTTCTAGAGATATAATGGGTGCACTCCTTCAATGTACTAAAAATACTTATAATTTTGATATTCTTTAATGATATATGCACAAAACTGGCCACAACCGGTCACGCCATAAAATCTTTTTTTCCAGAAATTTAGCCACTTTTTACATAATACTGCAATTATCAGGTATGATAATCATATTTTAATGAAATCAGGAAGGTGCACTTCTCCCGTTTTTGAAAACATACATGTGAAGTATTTTTCTATTGACAAAAACAATGTGAGGTTACAAGACAGTCATTACAGCCCAGACATCCTCTTAACGCGCATATAAAGAAATACCTATAACTACAATTAACGAAATAAATAAAAACATGAATGTTTAGAAAAAAAGTTCTCGATTAGATGCTCGGTAATAATGTAAATTACGTGACTCCAGTCTTATGAATTTCCATCCATAATTCACAAAGATATTATAAGATAAAAATATTTGTTAATTATTATGGATGGAATTTTTTGAAACTGATGGTATATACGCATAATGCTTACATCAACACCGAGGTGCTGAAAGGGAGTTTTTATTATATCTTATTTTAATTGTAATTGCAGTATAAATATTTCCAACCCTAGCACATGTCCTTAATAAAATATATAAAAAATAGGATTATCAAGTACGCACCACTAATATTCCAAGCACCTTCGATTTGGTAAGAAGCTGTAGCAGCACCTATTAAAAACCCTGCAGGAAAACTCCAATCTTCGTCTCCACTAACTTTTAGTATACTTAAAAAAATAATGAATAGTTGATTTATCTTGCTAATTTTTTCTAATTAAAGTAATGCAATCAAATAGTTGAGATTTATAATAATAATTAATAATAAAATAATTGCGATATAAAGTAATTAGAAAAATAAATAAATTTTATGACTTGTACTCATAATATACGCTTTTTGTATTCATTGATTTATCATATTTTACTAAAGTATAATTTTTATACACGTTTCCACAATGGAGGGGCTGCATGGGAATAAGGGCTTTAGGTCATAAGCAAAGCGCACTAGGCCCTTATCCCACGCAGCACTTTAATTTATAGTAAATGCAAATACATTTTTTCTAACTTTTCGTACATTCAAATGATGATACATATATTTTAGGACAAGATTGAAAGAGTTATCTTTGATGATACTGTGATGAACGTACTTACGATAAATAACATATGAATACAACGATACCCACGGAAGAAAGTGGATTTTTCATCGTATTGAAGGTGATTAAATTTGTTCTTTCTTTAGCTGCGTAAGTTATAGAGATAATATTCTGCAACAGTTATTTTACAGTTATTTATTTTGACTATATAATTGCAAATCCATACGCTAAATGTATTGTATAAATGGTTTGAAGAGTATTTAGTTAATTTTCCACGTTGCGATTAATTTACTTCTGTTAACTTTTAATGTATAATATTTATAAGATAGCTTATATACTTTAATACAACACTATATCAATTTTTTTTAAATTTCTTGACAATTACTTTATACTCATCAAATTAACATAAATTTATTTGTGTAAATTTAATGTAATAGTTATGATACTGCTTTTTCATAGAAATTAGGTTATCAGAATATAACAGTACGGGTCAGGTTCTGTATCGTGAGTCAGATAATTTGTACGTAGTATTATGTGCTTTATAAATTTTCTTGGTACGCAATTTTGCCTTCAATAAAATTTAACGGAAATATTGCATTTTATGATAAAATTTCCACTTTTGATAAATAATCAATATGAATATTTGAAATTTGCTAAACGTTTATTTATAAAATAGACGATTATTTAAATCATTAAAATTGATATTTCAACGCATAATTGTCCCAAGTAACACAAAATTAGGTACTATCAAAGATTTCTACAGCTATACGTCGTGTCAAAGACTAATGTAACTATGTAAATCTTAGACAAAATTTTACAGATAATACTGTAGTTAAATATATAACCTTAAATAGAGTAAATACATGTGCCGAGGTGCCGTAATGTTAATATTTTTAAGAATACTAACTTCTCGATCAGAATACAAACTTGAACTTGTGACGTTGTGCGATAAGTTTATAAAATTAGCTTTTTATATGTTTACATATAAAGGTCAGCAGCTCAACGAAAGTGGGGAATGAGTCTGATACGAAAAATTTAATTCACAGTAATTTGTCAGTGAATTTAACGAGTTTTCATTATTTAGATTTTAACAATAGCCAATAGTTCTTGGTAATTCTAACTAATTATTTTTCCCGTATAGTTCAATGAAATATTGCCTGTCCCAAAACGTGCATATCTATTTGAACAACATTTTTTATTTCACTCTTATAAAATTCAAAATAATTATTTTATAAATCCGCTAAATAATTTTCATTTGTTAACCTTGTGCAATTTTTATAAATTACTTTTAATAATCGAAACCTACACTCAGAAATAAATATTTATAAACAAATATAAATCATACAGACACTAACATGCGATTTTAATTCCTGTTATAAATTATTGAGGTAAAATGTAAATATTATTGGATTAACTCACACAATTCACATTCTATAGACGATTAATGCAAAACTTAAGATCAAAGTATCGAATAACTAAATGCATAAAATGGCTGCCGCCAGCTTAACCACTCCTCGCTCCGAAGCTTCCTTTGTTAACTCCCTCGTATGTAAGCGTCTGCATTTTTCGTGCTATCGAATCTAACGAACTTATATTCCCCATATCATATAGTTCTGAATATAACAGATACCGGCCACTGACATTATGTATCGACGTATTTTAAATAGCATTGTTTAAATACGCTGCTCGTTTTATTTGCATCCTTTACATTTATCAATAAAAACCATAAGGATAGGTAATTTTCTGAGATTATAGATACAGTAATATCTTTAAATATAATTATAATTATTTTAAAAGATTCTTAGAAAAAACTGCAGTATGGCTGTTTTTTAAT
The DNA here is from genome assembly GCA_900490025.1 of Megastigmus dorsalis. Taxonomy (NCBI): domain Eukaryota; kingdom Metazoa; phylum Arthropoda; class Insecta; order Hymenoptera; family Megastigmidae; genus Megastigmus; species Megastigmus dorsalis. The sequence continues at coordinate 10,797 of UELU01073191.1, read as the reverse complement.
TGCACCTTAATTAAACTTTCAAATTTCTTAGTAATTTTTATGAAATACGCAATAACTATATTTAAATTTTAAGGTCTAGTCAACACCTTTAAATACGCATCCGTGTTGTCTTGCGCATATGCTCAAAAAAAGAATAAAGTAATAAACCAACTAGCGCACTAATTTGAGTTGAAATGGACGTCCATAAATCAAACTTTTCAGTATCATTATCACACGATTTTGGTTTAATATTATCAATACAATTTAGTTACATCTAATAGTTGTAATTTCATGTTATAGAATGTGACAATGTGCATAATTGAAAATGATTTTATGAAAAATTTGTATAAATAGAATTAGGTGGCACAAGTTGCCTATATTGAATAATAGCTTTAATCCATTTTGTAGAATGCTTCGCTTTTCGTGTTCGTTTATCATCATTGAAATCCACTTGAATGATCCCAAAATGTTCGCTGCAATTATACAAAAATTTTAAATCCGATTACATCATTGTTACCCTTTAGTTACGTTCATGTAGTATTTTCACCTGTAACCTCGATCCCATTCAAAATTGTCCACTAAACTCCAAATAGTGTAAGCTCTGACATCACATCCATCATGTTTAATGGCAATTAACATTGTACGCATATACGAATATAAGTAGTTGATACGCTGAGTATCGACAATTGTCCCGTTATCGGAAGCTCCATTCTCTAAAATATAGATTGGTGGATTCCTGTATCTCTTCTTTATTTTTATCAGTATGTTACGTAGTCCCTCAGGTACAATCTGAAATGGCAGTAGCAAAAAATATTGCCAGTCAAGTGATTTTAAAAATACGGGTTGAACAAATAAAATGAAGATGGTAATCGATAACTGCATAGAGATGCAAATAAATATACATATATTATGATTATAATTATTTTTCTATGAAGTAGCCTGATAATTAATAAATTATATCTGTTTACTAACTTTAAGCCAAGCACTGGTTGCGTTAGGCCATTGAGGATCCGTACTATAAATGATACCCTCATCATTTTGTTCTGCATTTGGTGGAGCGCGTTCCACAACGACAGAAGTGTAATGATTTAATCCAAAATAGTCAGCTGTACCCCTGTATGAAAGAGTTTGGTAAATACATTTATCACTATAATTTTAATAAAACGAATCGATGTATACTGGAATTAGACCTACAAAAAATGCATATTATAATTAATTGTTGATTCCAAGGGGCATCTTTGAAAATTTTACAAGTGTAGTTAATCATCAATTATTGCGTATTCAGACATTAATGATGTTTTTAGTGGGCGATGACTTTGAGATTAGACAACAGTAGTTGTAAGTTTTCTTTGTCAGAAAATGCAGAAGATTATTGAATGATTATATCGTAATATACGATAAGATAATAACTAAACTGAATTATTTTTTAAAGACAATAGATACGAAGAACAAATGAACTTGTTTGAATAGGCGAATGTATTTATTCTGTATCATAAGATTTTAGTTTTTTTAAATTAGCAAAGACAAAAGATAATTTGTAGTATTTTTATTTGCTTTATATTTTTGTAAATTAATTCTATATTACATTTATATTGTAGTTTATATTTATATTATAGGCTGTTATTTTTTCCGTTTTCTAAATACGTACTTAATGTATTGAATCCATTCATTAGAAAATGAGGGTAGTTTCGATCGAGTAAGTCCCTCCAATTTACTTTTATCGTCGATCCGCTGCTTCACGATTTCAGGATAATCACCTTCGTTGGAAAATATGGGATGTGCAAATCTACCGCACTCGAATTGGAAAGCTACTTCAGATGTTTCAGTCTCGTTCTCGTTCTTTGGAAAATGATAGAAACAAGGCAAAGCAATTCCAATCTTACCCCCTTGTTGAGCTCGAAACTCGTCGTTGTATATGTGGTAAGCTCGTGCGTGAGCCTTTAAAATATTGTGTCCACAAAGGTACTCCGCCGCCTTGCCTAATGTATAACCTTTTTACAAATTCCATAATTACATTAGTTAAATAAAATGTATGAGATGAATTTTAGTAGCGTAATAAAAAATACGCATTTTTCTATTATTATATAATTATAATTCAATTAAGATTTAAAATGCACGATATTCCTCTGTACAATTATAATAGCAAGGAAATACCTATAAAGTAACACTATAGCATAAAAACATCTGAAATTTTCTCAGAACAGATTTATATTTGCATAAAATTTTTAAATCTGTTTTCTTGTAAAATTTTATTTTATTTTTCTGCGATAAAACTCCGCACGTTCTTTCTTTTCCAATTATTTACTTTTCTATATGTACTTTGAATAAATTTTGTCAGTATTTTTTTTTAGTAATTTTTGCATAGTAATTTTTTTAACAGAAAATACAAATAGATTCTCACTAATAATAGATCGAAATACCAATGATCAACATACCTGGAGCATGTATACCCGTTGTATAACTATCCCTGCAAACGGCAATTGGTTCATTTATCGTTATGAAAAACTTGACTCGATGGCCAAACTCGCGAAATACGATTCTTGCGTAATCACCGAACAAATCCACCATTATCTCGTTGGTCCAGCCCCCCATTTTTTGCAACGCCTCCGGGTGATCCCAGTGGTAAATCGTCACGAGGGGTACAATTTCATTTCTCTCGAGCTCAGTCAGGAGATCGTGATAATACCTGAGTCCTTCTTTGCTCACGACATTGGCATAACCCGTCGGGAGTATTCGTGGCCAGCTGAGGGAAAAACGGTAGTGATTGAGCTGTGCATGAAAATGTTACGCTGTTACTGATTTTGGTTCTTTTCAGAAATTACGTGGTATGAATTATTAAGGAGGTTCTATCGATCATATTGGGAGTCAAGCTGCACAAGGCAAGCGACGCTCTGACTAAATTCACTTGTCCTACCATTCCAATATTTGGTAATGCCACATTATTGTACGTTACCAGAACTTACGACCGATAGAGTTTACGATTTATTTTTATATATTAATTTGTTTTTATTCACTTGGTTCATAATCAATACGAACTCGCTTCCAAATATTACATCAACATTTATTTATACGGAAAAATTATTTTATCAAAAACTGTCTTTTATTAATATGAGGATTTCTAAATTAAGAATGTCAAAATTTCTGTTTTCCATACGACCCTGTGTTAAACATTACAAAAATGTATTCGTTAAAATACTTTAAACTAGCTAATGAATAGACTTAAAAATTTTAATTATGTATTATTCTACTAATGTGTAATTTTAATCATCAACTAATTTTTAATGCTGAAACCGATAGAACCTGTTTACACAAATTGAAACAATATTGGGTGAGAAGCCGATTTTATGCAATAGGGCAAACTAAATTTTCACTGGCTGGAAATAATAAAAATGATTTAGTAGTGATATTTATCTATAAAATGAGTATTCATTGGTGACTAGTCTATTTCTTGTGTAGTGTCGCTAATGCATTAGTTTTTAATTGTCTATTTTCTGATTTGCCAATCTACTTTTGAGACCTTTATCATATTTTTCGAACTTAATAGGTATTATTATTCAATAAATACATCAAGCGATACAGGCGTCATAAATAACATTGATTCGGTTATTATTCCATTTTAAAACATTTTAATGAAGAATAATATGTAAAAATCGAATTACGTACCCCCATATTTTTTATGTGTTGCACATCTTCTTTGTATTTGTGGTATGAGTCACAGGCAATATCTCCAGTAGACATATTTTCAATCTTGTTGGGATTTTCGTGCACATATCGATCCCAAACACTCTCTCCCTTGTCTGAAAAGAGTTACATGTGTCATTTAATTGTAACGTTTGAATATTATTCTGTATATTGCAATAATTATATTAATGACTTACCACTAACATTCCAAGCTCCCTCGATTTGGTAGGATGATGTACCAGTTCCAATTGAAAAGTAGTCGGGGAAAGTTAAGTCTATATTTTGATCTCCATTAACAAACATCAATCTAATAAAAATAGTATAATACAGGCAAAATTATGCTAGCAGTGTATAATAAATTATATTAATATATTTCGTTTCAAACTCTTCCTTACCGTAAAAGTATAAATAATAATTTAAAATCATATCCTACGTAACTATTCATGCTAGCTGCAAAAACTAGACTCTTAGACTTACGCTCTTCTACTATCTTTCTATTAAGATAGAATCGCACGATAATTGAGGCTGCCTTTAAGATTTACGATTTGAAACAAAAAAGATAACGCGTGATATACTTCAAAGTTAATCAAAATATTGATAAAAAAATAATAATATTATTATATTAGGATTAAAAAAAAGAAGCATTACAATGTTTTGTTAAGCTACTGAAATATGTGCTACATAACTATTAATTTTATTATTTAATAAAAAATATTTGATTATGGACTAATTAAATCTGTTTTTAATTGGCAAAAGAATTACACTATAGTATAATATTTTATAAGTCCTATTTCAAGTTTATAAACCCATATATTTATTTCTATTGCTATTAATACTATTACTATTGAACTATTACTATAGTAAACTGGATAGTTTTAGTATAAAAAATGTATAAATAGTTTTCGATCAAAATTTAAGCCCTGTAAAAAATTAGAATGTATTTTAATTTTGAAGTGATCAAGTACATATTTATTTATTTTGAATGGTTGTCTGATAAATCGAAGATAGATTACTAATTAGAAATTAATTGGAAATATATACACGGAGAAAAATAGTTCACTAAAAATTGCGGGAATCTTCATGAAAAATTACTATAATATTCAGCAATGTGAGGCAGAGTCGCTGTTTACTAATTTATAGTAGACACTATAGTAAAATTGAAGTATGCTAAGTTCTAGAAAATATTATTTTAATAATTAGTATACCAGTACAGCAATTTTTAATTTATTTATTCTTGATTATTACTATACCAGGAGAATGTTTTTAAAAACTAAAATAAATTTTGAATTCAATGTACTATACATGTTTTTCTATTTAATGAAGCGCGGAGAATTCTTATTTTCTACAATTATCAAATTAAACCTGAATTCATATTCCATTTTTTTAACATACTTATTTTAGACAATTTACTTATTTGGATTCGCAACGCATTTATAATAAACTAACTTCGCTATACTGATGTATCGCTATATATATATATACTTTACGGATAATCGCATATAAGAGATGTTGTTGAAAGTTCTCTTATATACTAACCGAGGTAATTTCTAACCACCGGCGAGAGCCGTCATAAGCTGTGCAGAAAGTCCATAGCCGCCTGGTGGAGACTTCCACAAGTGCTATTTTTTCATTCTGAAAAATTTTACCACGATCACGAAAGTTATAAGTTAATTGGCAACCGCGCTTTTAGACTCAGCGACTCGAGTTGGGCGAGTATAGTGTTGTTGTTGATGCTCGAGGAACCTGGTCGAGTCGACCAACGCGTCGTCACGTGACCTTCATGAAAACAATCGCGACGCGCCTTTACGTAGTATATTCGCGATATCTGAACAAATGAAAACAGATTTAGCATCTACTTTCTACATTATTACTATACTTTATATCAAATATTAAAAGCTTAGTATACCAATTTCAAAAGTAATATTTTTAGTGTATAAATAACTGATTTTACTATACTGTTTAGCAAAATTCATAATATTATTTACTAAATTAAAAAATAAAGTTATTGAAATTTTACTGCGTATAATTTTTAGTATACACGTTAGCAATTTTTAGTCACTACTCTAATCATTTTTTAGTGTCGGGGCTTGCGGAAATTATTGAATGTATGCTAATAAGTTTTATAATTATTGCAAAGTTTCTCATAATTTGGCTCTGTCTCGCCATTAGTGAAGATTATAGTAATTTTAAAGAGAGTATTTTTCTCCGTGTAGCTGCAGGAAATTATCGATAAAAATTTAACTACTGCCACTAAATAACAGAATCGAATATAAGTATTTTTATATGTAAACAATACAGCTTATAAAAATAAAATATTTTTTATAAAATTCTGTTCTATCTATACAAATATGTTAAGTACTGAGGAAATTAGAATTATGTTTCGTAAAAACTAAAACCATGCGAAAATTAAAAAATTAGGATTCTTGTAAACTTATTATTTTTGTTATTTATTTTCTTTTATTAATCGTTTAAATCTATGTTAAGTAATACATAACATAATTATATGTCGCAGAACTAAAGGAGTTATAGTCGCAGAACTAAGTTTTAATGCGTATTTTAAAAATAGTAATAAAGAAATACTTTACACTAAACAAACAGTGTATTAAGATTAAAAAAATTTAAGAATTATTATTTTCGAAGTTCCATTCTGTTTTCGCTTCTTCATGCAGATCTTCACTTTCAAAGTTTTACCGCGCCATTTTTATTTGTTATTTTCACTTGTTTCGTTGATGTAGAACTAATAATATAAATCTAATAATAATAATAATCACAATACTTTCAATGGTAAGGTGTTAATTTACGGGATTGTAGAACAGATTTCAGCCAAGAAACTGATTTTTTCGGTGTCCGCTTTCGATTCGGATCATTAAAATCGACTCTTACAAGTCCGAAATTGTTTCTGAAAAGTAAAAATATTTATTTAACATAAAAAGAACTACTGGTTTTAACTTACTTTTTGTTTTGTTAAAGAAAACTAACGTATAGCCCTGGGACCATTCAAAACTGTCCAAGAAGCTCCAAACCGTGTAAGCTTTTATATTGCAATTGTCTCTTTTCATCGCGATAAGCATTTCTTTCATGTAATCATGCATATATAGAATTCTATAGTTATCATTGACTAAGTTTGCATCACAAACTCCATTTTCCAGCACGTATACAGGCGGATTATTATATTTATCTTTGATTTTTCGTAATATATCTCCAAACCCCTTTGGTACAATCTACAAAATAAAATAAGTTATAAAGAAAATCTTTACTATTATTATTAATTACCAACCTTAAGCCATGGACTTTGGCTCGAAAGCCATTTTATATCAGGTAAGAATATTAATCCAGTATCTTCATTTGCTTCTGATGATGGTTCAACTAAGTCACTAGTATAATGATTCAGTCCAAAATAATCAGCCGTTCCTCTGAAAATAGAAATTGCGTTACACTATCAGTTCTTAGCTTCTACTACTTATCGTTATGCATTATGAACAGGCCTTTATTAGTATAACTATATAAATTTTTATAAATTTTGGGGATGTGCTTTGGTCGGAAAGATTCCTATCTTACCGATTCTTGCATTTAAGAAAATATATAAAGATAGAAATTAATTTTTGGAAAAAACTCTCCGTCACCATCTCGGTAATGATGTAATCATTACGTTGCTTAAGTTTCATGAAATTCCATCCTCAATAGAGATTTTTGTCATCGAAAAAATTAATCTCTATCTTTATATTTTTCGTTAAATGCAAGAACCAGTAAGGTAGGAATCTTTCCGACTATAGAACTTTAATACATACATACGGTGTACTAACATTTTTAATCATGCTAATTTTAATGCTTCTAATCTATGAAATATTATTTGAATTTAATAATTTACAAGATAAATCCAAAAATAAGAATTATTTGCAAAACATAAGTAGTTATTCAACACATTTAATGTAGTAATTACCTAATATACTTAATCCACTTATTTGAAAATGTTGGTAATTTAGATTTTCGTCGTCCTTCCAATTTACTTATTTCCGCAATTTTTCGTTTCATTATTTCTGGATAATCACCTTCTTCAGAAAAAATCGGATTTGCCGTCCAGCCACAATTAAATTCGAAAGCGATTTCAGCAGATTCGGTATCATTTTTGTTCTTGCTGTAGTGTTGCCAGCATGGTATAACTAGTCCAATTTGACCATTTTGCTGACTGCGAAATTCATTGTCGTAAATGTGATAAGCGTGGGCATGAGCTTTCAGCATATTGTGCATGCAAACATATTCACCCCAGTTACTTAAATTTAAACCTGCAATAGTATGCAATTATTTAGTTATAATATTGAACGAATGTATTAGATGCAAATAAATATTTGTTTAAAGACGTCCAAGAATAACTATTTTACGAGTAACTTATATAGAGTATTATTATGATAATTAGATAATTTAATGAGCGATCTAGTATTGTGATAAATAAAAAAGGCTTTATGTGGTACCATTGCATATAGATAGGATTTTCGAAAATCGTAGGTAAATATAAATCTTAGTAATTACTAAAACACTATAAATACCAGCTGCATACAAGCTAAACACACCATTGTTTTTATTGATTACGTACCTGGAGCAAATTCTGCAACTTGATATCCTTGTTTGCAATATACGTATGGTTCATTTATGGTAGAGAAAAACTTGACACGTGGTCCAAATTCTTTAAATACAATTTTGGCATAATCGGCAAATAATTCAGCCATTAGATTATTCATCCAACCTCCCAATCTTTCAAGGCTTTGTGGGTGATCCCAGTGGTAAAGCGTAACAAAAGGTTCAATGCTATGTTTTTGCAGTTCATCCAAAACATTGTGATAATAACGAAGTCCTTCTTGATTAATACTATTTGCATAACCTGTCGGTAAGATGCGTGCCCAACTTAAAGAGAATCGGTAGTGATTCATCTGGAAATATTAGGGAGGAAAAATTATTTTAATTTATATTTTAAATCATCAGATGTATTTATAAGTACTTTTTTTAAAGAAGCGCATTCTCAAAATTGGTAACTGAACACTTGAAGATAAATAAATTTAATGTATTACTAATTAGTTTTTCACATTTTTCTGTTTACGATGGGGGTGTGAGAATCCTAATTGAAAGATGTTAGAGTTACAATACAGATCCTAATTTTAGGTACTCCGTGAATTTTTAAGGATTTTTGATTATGCAAACCTTCTATTTCTCACGAAAAAATGTGTCTCTAAATCGACAATTGTGTTTACTCAAACATTCGTTAAATGAGATATGGATCTGTAACGTTGATATATAATAAGACATCCCTTTAAGACAACCATTTTTTATTATAATTTCAATTTCTACGAATTAAGATCATACGGATTGCTTATATTATAAATTAGCATGTGAGATAAAGATTATTAAAATTAAGTATAATTTATCAAAAGAAAAAAGATTTTTATCATGTATCGTTTTATTGTTACTTATAATTGCACTGCTCTTTAATAATTTTTTTATAATTAATTTTTAAAGTACGCGAATAGTATTATCAGGTGATCTTAACTTGATCTCGATCTTTCGGCGATTTAACCTTTACTTTTTAATATCGCTATAATAATATATGTTTATCAGTAGATTTTACTGCAAGTCAATTTTCTTGCATCTATTTTTTAATTAAATTGGTTATTAAATAGACGATATATTTTACTACCTTACATAATAGGCAAAATAATTGACCTATTATAAATAATTGTTCAGTTAATGACAATGGTCATAATTAAAATAGAATTAATTTTGTGTTAGTAGAAAAAATACTCACACAGAAGAAAATTCTATGTATGTAAGTGAACGAATTGGAAAAAAAAAGACTTAGGTATTTTCAGAGATTTTCGCACTTTGCAGAATAACTAAGTTGGCTAATTTAATATCATACAATTAAATCTTTATTTTTCAATATCTCGGTTTAAAACATCACTCAAGATTTACAAAGAAAAAAAATAAAGCTTAAAAGATAATCACGAGGAGTTACCCTGGTAGAAATTTAGCCGAGTTGTTGACCAGCTACTAGCCATTTATATTTAATTTTGAAAAATTTCTTTATAGCATCCAATAATCATACAAGTATCATGCATCTCAATTTTTAAAAAATTGTATTAGTAGTTTTCAGAGATTTCGATTAACAAAAATTTTACTTACACCAATATCTTTCATCAGCTGTATATCTTCTTTGAACTTATGATAAGAATTACAGGCAACATCTCCGTTTGATTGATCCACTATTTTTGATGGATAATTATGAGCAAAATAGTCCCAGACACTTTCGCTCTTACCTGCAAAGAATTTTTTTTATTATACTCTTCCACCAAATGTCATAGTAAAATAATTTAAAACTAACATATGAGGATGGAATTGATCTGTACGAACCAAATAAAACAAAAACTCCTGCTAATTGTTTCTCATGCAGCTAGCTACTTCAAGCATAATTATTTGTCCCAATATATATGTAATATATAATTTATAAATAAATTGAGTTAGAAAACACATTTAAAAATAGTTCAAAAATTATTTCATAAAATTTTTTTTAATAATTTTCAAATTTAGCAGTTATTATTAGAATTTCAAATGTATTCTTTAAATTTTATATCAGCCTTCTTTATACAAAACTAACAATAAAAATTTAACTTTTAGTATTAATATACAAGAACTTTTTATGAATCAATTCGATATTTGTTAACTATTTCGAGTGTATTTTTAACCCTTATATAAGTTAAAAACAAAATATTAAATTCTAAGTTATCGAATATATATATATATATATATAATATTCCATATTATAATAATTGCATTAGGTGATAATAATAAACTAAATAAGTTTCTCCGTAAATAAAGTTTTAATATTTTATTTATGAATTACAATAATTGTATTTACATTACCCTGCTAGAAAATTGACGAGTCGAGCTGGTTGGTGCACCAGCTTCTAGGCGGATCGGTTCAGCTAATTTTTAGGCGGAATATAATCGCAAGCTCCCTAGAAACCCGTTAAGGATATGTATGTGCAGACGACATCAGCTGTTTATTTTTAATGTACCTTACATTTGTAGGTTAGATTTAAATATTTAGAGATAACCCATCACACACTCGTGAATTGATTTATATATAAA
>UELU01073188.1:0-20480 GCA_900490025.1 Megastigmus dorsalis | reverse complement strand
TATTTATTTATTTATTTATTTATTTAATCATTAACCAAAATATTTTCAAATAGATTTTATAATAATAAAAGCTCTTTTAGAAACTTGAACAGATAAATTATTGCAGAGTAAATTAACTCTTTATACAATTTTAATTTAATAATTCAAACACAAACATTGACTGTTAATCAAAGTATTCGCTGTGAGTACGTCAGATGGCAACATCTACATTGACATTGTTTCGCTGACTTTTTTATATTACGTCTTATGGAGAATATATTAAGAAATGAATTTATAAGAAAATTTAACTTTTATTCTCCGCGGTTTCTCCTCAGCATAAAGCTGTACCGTTTTAATATTGATTTGATTAAAAATATAAAACTACTAAACTGTTTTAGGATTACTTAAAGTATTTATAATGTACCTTTTTGAGGTTACTCGGTATCACACTCGATATATATATACAGTAATACATTTCTGATCCGCGAAGTAAGCCTACCTTTCTCCACCATGAGCGCTTCGATAGACTTTCATATCTCCTCCATCCGTCTGCACACAGCGAATAAGTGCAATGCTATTTATAATAATTATAATATTTGTAGAAAAGGAATCATAATTTTTATGTCCGAAATATTTTATTGAAAATTAAAATCCAGTATATCGCTAATATAAGAATAGAATTTCCATTTTAAAGAAGCAATAATAACAGCAAATAGTTCCTTTAGTCAATCAAAAGCTGAAAATACTTTTCAGAGTTTCAATCACTAAAAATTTCAATGAAATCTATTGTAAAAATCGAATAAAATGTGAAAAGTAAAAGAAAATATTAACATTAAGAGAGAAACAATGCTCTGTAGTAGATATTTAGTAAGTACGAGTAAGCCCTTGTAAGAATATTTATAAAGTAGCTCATAAAACTTGAAAATGTGTAGTACACTATTGTCTTGCGAATAGTCATAGTTGGGAATTTACATGCAGCACGAATACTCATAATCAATTTTAAGACAATCTTGCAAAGTTAATGACTTTCTTCGTGCAGCAGCATTGTTTTTTGTGTCTTAATGTTTTAAAATTAAATATTATTTTATTTGTTTGATGGCAAAATAAATATTTGCTTTGCTGCGTTGTGTGTCGAATAACATTTTGTTGTCTTTATAACTTGACTAATTCTATATTGATATAATCATTATGAACATTTGTTATGAACATTTGATTGATCGAAGTTCCCCTTTTGTTTTGCGCCGCAGAGCTGGCGACGGAAGGTAAGTTTCATTTCTACGCACAATGGAGTTAAAGTCGTGTTGTACAAGGAGAAGTTGTGAAAAAGAAAAGAAAAAGAAGACACGACTGCGTTGGAATGCTATAGAAATCGGGATTGCTATAGTTTCCTGTCTTATCGACTGTTGCGCCAGTAGTTTGATGCCGTGCCAACGCTAAACCTCGCCTACATTGCAAGCTAGCAAGTTGTTAAGTAGATGGCATTAGCTTTACCTCCTATAGCATTGAAGTCACCGCGGATCCGTCTTTCGGCATTTGAATCTTCTGTAAAGCTGTTAAAATCTCCCCTCTCATCTACTTCATCGAATTCATTTATGTACCAATAGCTCTTTCCATAAGAGTGAAAGTGTACATAATATAATGTAATGTAATTGCTTGAAAAACATCGGTATACAGATCGCACACGAACAATGCGACGGTCGAGGAGTCTTGAATAACTTGCGATTCCTATCACAAAACCGTCAGACCTTTTATTTCCTTTCTCGGCCAAGGAGTTGTATATAGAAAAGGCCCCGCGCCAAAATTTAAACTATCGGCAACTCATTGACAATATATTGCATGTAGGCATTAGCAATACATTAGGACTGTGTTGGACAAATATTTCCAATATATTGGAATCAGTTCGCAAAGGGACATCATCCAATATTCTTCCAATGTATTTCCCATATAAGAATATTTACGAATTTAGTAAATTTCGCCAATACCTTGCTAACACGTTGGTGTAATAGTTGGACAATTATTATTACCGATATATTGGACATATTAAAATATATGTTTCGAATTTCAAATTAAATATTAGTAGTCCTTTTTTAAATAAAACTACTGTAATTTTCAAGCAAAGTAAGTAAAATACAAATTTTCTTTATTCAAATTCCATTAAGTTTACAGGCTCACATACGTAATGGAATTCTTCTAGTTTTACGTGAAAACATATATTTTTTAAATCATTTTTTTTACATTAATTAATTCATCATCTTCAGATATTAATGTACATTGATGAATAAAATCTAAAGAGCTATTCTGCACATTTATAATAAAAGGATTAATTGTTACAAATCGTTTTATGCGAGCGTAACTTTCACCAGGATATCCTCCTTAACATCCTCCTTAACAACACTTGTATTTTTGTAATTCACCCAAAAAATTAAGGCGTACATATTTATCGAGCTGTCCAAATTAACCTTCACGAATATTGCTAAAATATTGACGTTGGCTATAAACAAACTTCAATCGGACAACATCGTGTGCCTGGTTTCACTCACTGAAACAAAAAAAAAACAACAGCTATTACATAGAAAAGGTTATGAAATGTTGATAACGTAGATTACGAAGATGTCTAAACGGCCAATAAAATTCAAGGTAATAGTATATTCTTATTTAAAAAATTGTATAAAAATAAGATTGTTTTTAATTCCGAAATTAACGAGAAAAATATGCTTACCGAATCTTATATTGTATTATACCATGACAATTCGAACTGTAGACTAGGTACTATTCAAGATTATTTACATATTACGAACTGGGACTGTAAAAAAATATGCGAATGTCCTGGTGAAAGTTACGCTCGCATAAAACGATTTGTAACAATTAATCCTTTTATTATAAATGTGCAGAATAGCTCTTTAGATTTTATTCATCAATGTACAGTAATATCTGAAGATGTTGAATTAATTAATGTAAATTATTTAAAAAATGTATGTTTTCACGTAAAACTAGAAAAATGCCATTACGTATGTGAGCCTGTAAACTTAATGGAATTTGAATAAAAAAATTTGTATTATACTTACTTTGCTTGAAAATTACAGTCGTTTTATTTAAAAAAAAAAGACTACTAATGTTTAATTTGAAATTCGAAACATATATTTTAATATGTCCAATATATTGGCAATAATAATTGTCCAACTATTGTACCAACGTGTTAGCAAGGTATTGGCGAAATTTACTGGATTCGTAAATATTCTTATATGGGAAATACATTGGAAGAATATTGGATTTTGTCCCTTTGCGAACTGATTCCAATATATTGGAAATATTTGTCCAATACAGTCCTAATGTATTGCTAATGCCTATATGCAATATATTGTCAATGAGTTACCGATAGTTTAAATTTTTGCGCGAGGCCCGTGCTGACTGTAAAACTACAGCAGGCCAAAATCTTACAACCGACTCGATTTCAACTGCCTTTGTTCGTAAAAGTAAAAATTCTTGCTGCCAGTATTTAGCGATGAGTTGACTGTTTTATACAAATACCCTTGAACTCGGCCATTGCGTTGCGCGCCATTGCGAGCAAATATTATAGTTATAGATATAGGGAATCATCGCCTCAGCTTTAAATTTTGTGTCATTTAGGCGAAGCAAAAGGCGAAGCAAACTTGTTTTATCGCTTAGAGCATATGATTATATAATAATAAACATGTATATATTATGTATGATGTGGGCAAATTCCATGCGGTCGAGTATACATTTTAATCTTAGAATCAAATAAATGGTATTTTCCGCAATAGATCCTCACCGAGCGAGTGAAAAAGCAACTGACTCAAAGTGAAAACTGCGCAGTCAAAACAAGGTAACTTGGCAATTATAAATTCTATCTTATTACGCCAGAGTGCTTTACGATGGAAACGTTCGAATCCTTCATATTAATTGAAGGCTCGATTGAAGGTGTACCGAATTCTGCGCAAACTCCTCGCTACCGTATTATTACTACGAGCCTCGCAGCTTCCTTGAGCGATTACGGTATATACTCTAATTGTCCCTCGTGTTGGAGAGCGATTCATGCAGTGCGGACATAGCGAGAATAGCAAAACATTGCACGCAGTCGACTTGAATCACATTATTTATAATCAGAGGGGCGATTTGAAAAGTCGTAGCAGATGCGCAGATGCGCATTATGTTTTCACAAAAATCTGAATGTCGATTGGGCGCGAGGGATCGATATTGAAAAGACGTCGTAATAATGCGAACCCCAGTAGCTCTCTCTAATGGCATGGAAACAAGAAATTACAGCCTTAGAAATGGCACAATATTGCAGCAGTTCTCGCGATTGATAGTTCAAGGTTGGCCCAGCGCGCGAACGAGCGGATCGATTCCTTGCGCGTATTGGGCAAAGTCACGCTGCCCACGTGCAGCAGCGACCATCGGAGCGAGTCTCGTGCTATAACTCATCCCTCCGCTGGCTGCCTTTCTATATAGATATTTCCCTAGATTTCCCTAGATTTCCCTGGATTTCCCTAGATTTCCGAAACTCAAGATGGCCAGCGTTTCTTTCTTCCGCGCGATGCGCCTATATCTGCATACATCGTAAAGCTCGTATACATGCGGGCTATCGTTTATTATATATAGGCGTGCATAGCTAGTCAGGCATCTCGCGGTGGACAGCATTCGATACAGAAGGCGTTTCACCGCAGGCGCGTGCACCGAGTATTGGATTCCGCGTAATCTACTTGTGACGTAGGCTAAGTTCGTTAAGACGTCGATCGAACGAGCAGTTTCTTTCACCCCGAAGCGCCTGCTATATTATACATCTTAGGCTCTGCTGCTTCCTCTTAATTCTCCTGTCTCCTCTTCTCCACCTTTTTGTACCTCCGCCGGGTGAACGCACCTTTTCACTATTATTTAGAATGACGAGGTGCGAACGATTTTCCCTGCAGATTGCGATTCGCGCACGCTTCTCACGTACACATATAATCGCGCCCGCTATAGAAGTAGTGCCGCGGACTCGCCGCTCGAGTCAGAGCGCTAACTACGTCGATTGTTAAAACCGGTCAAAGCATCAAGCTGCTATATATATACTTAATTAATTTTGATTCTTCTTGCTTCCTCCGCGACAGAGTCCAGCTCGATAAAACGGCGCTTAATACGAATCGAATCTCTATTTTTGTTACGCCTCTAATCACGTAATATATTTTAAAAAACTATTATTTCATTGGAGTTCAGTACATAAGTTATGTACACGGAGAGAAAACTTGTTCTAAAATTTAGAAATTTCAGTAGGTATTTTCATGAGAAGCTACTACAGTAATGTTTTTGACCAGTCCCGAACTTGTGTAAATTGATACCCGAGTCGAAGGCGAGTTTTTTCCTCCCTAGTGGCGTAATTTACTATTTCATAAAATTAAAATTTTTCAATACAAAAATTAATGTATGTATAAAATATAAAGCTCTGAATTCTATGTACGTATATAGTATATGATATAATATAAATATATAAATGATAAAAAAAATTTTTAACGCTTTATTTCTAAATTATAAAAATTACAATAAGTGGGATTGGAATATTTCGTAGATTATAATCTTGAAACATTTCGAAGATTTTCATATTTAAATATCGGAGTATTTCCTATAAAATTTCTCTCCGTGTACCACAGAAATTGTTAAATATTATAAAATTTCGATATAAAGAGAGTTGCAATACGTAATATTGCTGACCAACTGGTTCTACATTTAAAATTTCGGATTGCGCTCATTTGACCTTCCGCTTCTTATTCGGATTATTACAAAATGCATAGTTATATGCATTCCTCGCAGTTAAAGTTATGCACTTAAAGTCGTTTAACGATCAATTGAAATTATGAAAGTGTTTTACACTGTAATGAGAAGATACGTCGTGCGACGTGACAAACGAGATAAATCGATTCATTCATTTCGCTTCTCAATATGTGTATGCTAAAATTTATATTACCTTTGCCAAATTAAAATTTGTAAAAAGGAGCTTGCTTTTTGAGCTCTTGACTTTTTTTTTGAACAGACTCGTCTCATGCATAAAAATATCATGCACGCTAAATTGTACCGAATGCGAATAATATTGCATAAAACGTAGAACACGTCAACATGATATTATTTTGTATACACGGAGAAAAATGTTTCATGAAAAAGTACAATAAAATTCAAGAAAAATTACTACGTTGGTATACGAAAATGGAGACAGACTTGATTTCTAGTAAAAATTGCTAGAAAACAGTAAAATCAAAGTAAAGCAAATAATAATACGTATGTTATGAAAATTTACCGTATACTATAGTAATTTTTAGCTTTTTTCTGTATTAATATTTTCTTTTTTTTTCCGAAGGAGCCTATAAAATAAATATTTATTTAAAGAGAGTTAATTTTAGAAGCTTGATCTGACTTCTTTTAAACATTTACATGATGAGATATATTTCTGAGGTGTTGTGGAGTTTCTAATAATTCCAAATATTTATTTTATCGCATGTTACTTCTGTACATATTATGTTTCGTTCGCCTACTTTATATCCTAACATACCCTAACACTATATATATTAAACGCTAACGCGCAATTATATATAATCGCAACCGCTGTTACGATAGAGATTATCCAAATCGTTCTTATATAGTAACCGGCCTCTTTTCTTGACACTTGCGAGTTTGAGAAGCGCCATCTAGTAATAAAACTTATCATAACCAATAGTAACGTAGTGGTTGATCGTCTAAAAAGTGCGCAGATTTTAAATGATTAATGAAATTTATTATGAATATAGGCTTACATATTACTGCGAGCTACATAAAGAATTCATATCATACGTATGAAAAATTACTTTATATGTAGTCCGTAATATGTCAAAATAAATCAATAATGCGAATAAGACGAAAGAATTTTCTCAGAATGCGCGGTATATGCCGGCAATACACGAATAATGTGCTCAAGTGAAACAAAACAATGTCGCTATGAAGCAAGTCAACACAGCAGGTCACGTGACATTCCACTACACCATAATATAGCAGCTTCATCTTATTCTTTCTCTCTCTCTCTCTCTCTCTCCCTCCGTGTTCCCCACCTAGGCTAAAACTCTCTCCCTCCGTATTCCCCACCTAGGCTATAACTCTCTCTCTCGCTCCCACAGCGCTTATTTCTTTTCGATTAATTATCTCGGAACTTTACACTCATCGGAAACGAGTTAAAAATCGTTTCCGATGCAAAATTTTACGCTCTTTCGTTTGGTGTAAACCATTTTGCCGTGGACTAAGCCGTTCTCGAGATATAAGCACATAAAATTTTCCATCGCGGTTTTCGCATACTATACAACAGTATTACCACCGACATCTATACATTCGCGAGAGAGTTACTCAATTTTTACTATGTTTTCTAATAAAATTTGTAAAAACACAGAGTATTATTTAAAAGGGTCATAATTTGCTATATTATATAGTAAAATTTTAATATAAATTTAAGTAATATTTAAATTAATTTTGTTTAAAATATTACAGAACCATGTTTCATTTTTTATGCTTACAATTTTACTATATAATATTATAATTTTTAATACCATCTGTCTTAAAGTTTTCTACAGATATAGCAATTATGCTATATAAATCAAGTCTGTCTCTTGATTACTGCGGAACATAGTAATTCTTCATCGAACATTTTTCTCCGTGTATTTATTCTGAGAATTTGCATAAAGTTCGATTTGAAATATGGTCCGTAAGAATAATGAATTGGCATGAAGAATGTGCGCGAGTCCGAAGGCATCGCGACGCAAGAAGTTGTTTGCTTCTGCGATGCCGACGACTTACCGAAATTAATTAACAAAAAGCAGGGCAGGGAAATGGAGCGCGCGCGGACTCCTCGAAAACAGGCTCAGGTCGGCAAACAAGGTTTCCCGAGAGTCGAGCGAGGGTCTCGGTGTCAAAATGCCCGCGGCCCCCTACTCCCAATAGTCCCGATACGGACATACGGTCAGCCGCCGTCCGCAGAGGAGGGCAATAAAACGAGCGTCTGTATTCCCAAAGAGGCTGACACGTCGCAGGGCGTGCATTAACGTCGCTCTCCGCCATCGCGTGAAGTGGGACAAACAAGGGTCGCTCTCTCTCTCTCTCTCTCTCTCTCTCTCTCTCTCCCTCCCTCCCTCCCTCCCTCCCTCCTTCCCTCTGTGTGTCGAGCGCGTGGGCGTCGGCGTGCAGCGCCTCGCTTTTGGGCCGAGAAGAGCGAGAGAAGGAGCGGGAGCGGAGCTACGCATCACGCCGCATAATAAACGACTCGTCGCAAGGCTTGAGGAAAGAAAATAAAGAGCGAGTGTGTGTACCTACGCTTGGGATGCGCTCCGCTCGCGCTATAACACGCGCTTCTTTCATCAGATTTTCTCGACTTTTTGTTTACGCTCGGCGCTTTGCGCGCCCGATGTGTGCGTGTGTCTTATAGGTGACGAAGAAGCTGCTGTTTGGGAAATAAAAGAAATGGCGATTTGAACTCGAGACGCGATGAAAATTGGACATGAATGCACATGAATGGCCTGGCCGCGCCATCTTTTTCGTGGAAAACAAACAGCGCCTACATTGAGCTGAGTCAAAGGGAGATTTAAATCTCTCGTTCGGCTATGATTCAGTTGTTTGCTTGGACTTGATAAAGACTTTTTCTTTTGAACCTCAGAATTTTTAACCTCGCAAGATTTAAAAGTCTTGGGTTATTCCGCGTGTAACGTTTTCATTGCGTGAAAAATCTTCATAAACATAATTTTGAAAATAGAAATTTTAAGATACTGATGCTGGGTCAGACCACTTTACTAACTTTAAAGATATACAAATTTTCCTTTTTCTTCCTTTTTCTTGATAAATGAAATTCGTGATTATATTATGTTAATAGTTGAACATTTGCCAAATTAAAAATAATTTTAATTAATTCTTAACTTATTCCTGAGCTAGAGCTCAGGACATAACGCGTTCAATATCTCAAATCCTATTCTAATTCCCAATCGAACGATAAAGTATATATTCATTGAAAATCAGCAACAAATCTCGCACGGTGTCGCATTTATAAACGGATTAGCTTACATTGATAAATAAGATTTAATGGCTCGAAGATCGCACCTAATTCGTCAAAAGTACGTCACGCGATTCGAGCGTTGGGACATGTTTTCAGCCGGTGACAATATTAATGAATTCGAGCACAACGTGCAAGCTTCGTCTTTCAAGGCTGCTCTTAATAAATTCTTTTTAGCCGATTCGCGTAGGCCGAGAGATCGCGACGCTAATAGAAAAATGTCTCTCGAGTAAAGGATAATAAGCGTCCACTTCCGAATCGCATTGAATTCGGTCCAATCGATATGGGGAAAACGTGGAAAAAACAATTGGGCGCTGCACGCACGGCCAATGAGAAGCTGGCACGGCGCCACTAGATCGTTCCAATTTGGCTTTGCATCGAGAATTCCGGCAGAAATCACCGCGTGGAATCGAGCAGTAGCACCGCTCGCGCTGACTTCATATCCGGCCCCTCCGCCATATGTCTTTGGGCTGCGAGCACCTTCCGCGGTGATTTTGTTTTCGAGCCGCGCGCTCGCGCCTCTCCGACCTGATACAGCCTTACATCACTCACGGTAGTCGGTCTATAATTATACATAAGTATACCTATCCTCTGCCGCTCGCGATCTCTCCTTATACTTTGCTCCTCGCCCATTGACGCGAGCGCCACCTGATCTTTTTTTGTTACTAATGCGTGGGAGCACAGGTCCGCGCGGCGTACCGCTGACGGCAATGTATAAGTGCTCCTCGATCTTTGGTCTTTCTTATTCTCGTGTGCAAATTTGCATTAACTGTTAATGCTGCTTCGTGTCGAGGAAGCGTAACACAGCCTCTGTCCAAATAGTTCAGATCTATTCAAATTTATCAACATCGACG
This sequence comes from Megastigmus dorsalis, assembly GCA_900490025.1. NCBI lineage: Eukaryota > Metazoa > Arthropoda > Insecta > Hymenoptera > Megastigmidae > Megastigmus > Megastigmus dorsalis. The sequence goes on along the minus strand of UELU01073188.1, from coordinate 10,598 downwards.
CGTTACGACATACATGCAGCAAGCCTATATGTATGTATTTAGATTCCATTTGAATACAATATTTTGCCACACAGTATGCTTCTTGCTTTGCCGGTTCTCCTCTTATTGCGACCTGGTTTCACTCTCGTTTATAACATACGAAACATTATATATCTTTGTTTCTAGACTTTAATTCGATATTACGTATATATTGATGAATAAAAATGATTAGAATGTATTTGAAATATAAGTTAGAGTTAAATGCATTGTAGAGATTGAAAAAATATCATATAAATGGCAAATGAGAAAACCGGCATAACGCGTGTTACTATCGAATGATTGAGCGTCGGGTATGAAATTTGGAAAAGATCATGTATATATATATATATATATATGTGTACAATAGTCATTGTATGCTTTTGGCAATTTTATTATCAATTTCAACTTTGCTGACTCTCCCGGCGATATATGCGGTACAAAGTAAAGCTATATAGTGGCGCGAGACAAAGCAAAACCTCACGAAGGTAAGGTAAGGTGAGTGGAAAGCCTCATAGCTGGGTCCACTATACATAGCAATGGCTCGCGATCCGCGAGGTCCAGAGTCGTGGCGGCATCGATAATCGCGCTCGCGTGTCCTCGGCGCACTTTTCCCCTCTCGCGCAGGTCTCGAGAGCCGCTCGGCTCGTTGTCGATTCATTAATGTCCGCGCGCACATCATCGGCAGCTGTAGCGGCAGCCGAGCGAGTGAACGGCGGTGATGTCACGCGCGGCGACTGCAGTTTGCGCGCCACGAGGCGACGATTCGAGCGAGCGCCGCGCCGCTGATGCTGCCGATCGAGCCTTTGACGAGTAAGCGCGAGATTCGCTTTATTGTACACTCGAGGATAATGCTCGGCCGCGGTGGCGCTCTTTGTCGGCGATCTCGACGAGTCTCTCCGCTCGTTACGCAAGAAAGCCGCTGCCACTCGGAAAAGTAGCGTCTCTCTTTCCGAATACGATGCCAGGTGACGTTGCTTCGAGTCCGAAAAACTCGTAGGTGCGCACCATGCACGCAGGCAGCTATTACATATATATCGGCGATTGGGAGACGTGGCTGCGATCGGAGGCTGCCAATGCGGACTCGGACGTAATTAGCATCGAAAGGAGCGATATATCGATTAAATTATATCGGGGGATGCGTGGGCCGAGTATTGCGGTAATTTTATTCACGCAGCTTATATCTTGCAATCGGCGCGGAGCTCTTGTCACCTCGCTATATGACAATCTGGAAGGCTATAAGAGAGTAGAATTTAAGATTGCATCCTTGTACCGGGGCTATTATATATTATACGCCCTGCGCTGCGACTTATACCAATTATTAATGTGTATATATATATATATTAATTCATTTAATTGAACTTCGAACTTATGCTCTTGAACCATTTATACAACCTTCATTCTTTTTCAAAGTTAATGCAAAAATCTACATGTTCAGCATTTCGTATATATAGGATTATTCAATACTGATGTTTTCAATATACTAATTCAAGCGCGCAAGTATACAAAGTAATATACGCGGTATTTCTTTTCATCGAGTGAAGGTTCGTCTATCGGCTGCCAACAATATAGAGAGACGGATAGGAACCGATAACGAAAATCTAGTACTCGATTATAACTTCGAGTCTGCCAGTATATATATCGCAAAAAAGGCCTCTTGGCTGATCCACGTCGAATAAAAAAAAGCTCACCACTATATAGCATAAGGCTTGATGCACTGCAAGATTGATGGTATATAATGTCGTAGGTTGAGTGCATCAGTCGCCTCCTATATAAAAGCTAAAAGGCCAAAGAAGCAAACTAAACGGATTAGCGGGGACCGCGTCCTGTTTATATCATATATCCCTGGAAGGCAGCCACGCGCCAACTGCACGCTGCACCAACGCGTAATTTCCGCTGGAAAAGGCAGGGTCGGGCTCTAGAGCACTGGAACTGCACCTCGATGCTTTTCTTCGAGCGGCTAATCCAACTCTATATACTCGTAATAATTCTCGAACGCGCATATTTCAATATAATGTAGGTTGTATCGTTCTATCGCTCGTTAATTAATTCGTATATATATATATATATATATATACTGGTTAGTGGCGAGCGCGTAAATATCAGGCTATAATTCGGCTCGTCGATTCGTCGCGCGGACTCTTCGAGCTGGGCCTTAGGCATAAATATATAATTTCCGCGACGCGCCCACATAATAATCAGCGGATTCAGTCGCCGCGCTATAGAGGATAATCCCCCTCTCCCCATATACCCCCGGACTGCTTGCGATCGCCAAGAAGAAGACCAAGAGGAAAAAGAAACAAAACAAGGGAAAATGGTGCGCGAGCTGCGCTTATGTTTAAATGGCCTACGAAGGAGATCGCGTGTTTGCGCTGTTCGCGCGGCCATGTCCGATGACTTCTCTTTTTGCAGGCGCGCGCGATCTTTGAAATATTTCTGTGCGCTCGATCGCCTTGCCATTTTAAATTCCAATCCGGCAAGCTTCTATTTTAAGACAGGCCGATCACAGGAAATGATCGTCGCCATACATGGATCAAACCTAATATACATGGATTTCAATTCCCTTTATTCTTCATTTGAATATGCTTTGTTGCTCATATAAACCTTTTTTTAATGTAAAAATTAGTCAAAAAATTGTAATTGTCATTTGGGCAGGCTGGAATTCCTGTTTTATAGTTCATTCTCAAATGCAATGGAGTTGTGTAAAGGATATATCAATTGTAACGAAGTTGATTTATTTACTACCGTCACTGAGAGAAAGGATTCTTTATAGTTAAGAATATTCGTTAACTATTAAGAAACGTGGATTTAAATACGGCGAAATAAATATTCCTTAACAGTTAATCACGAGGTATTTGGATATAAACCTGCTTAAGATCAACGATCAACCGAGTATTCGCGCATGCGCATAAAGTTTTAACGTTAACAAACTGCTGAACGCGGTAAATTTAAATTGCACCATGCTTGGAACGAAATATGCATGTATCGGTCTAACATGCATATTTAAAAAAATTTTTAAAATCTATTTTTGTTAAATTGTGAATAATTATTTTTAATTGTGCCATTAATTTTAACACGCGAGATTTCGTAGGTTTCATAACTATTCTTAAGTTTTAATTTTTCGCAATTCTTGTTTGATAAATGAAACTTAATTAAGCGTCCATACAGCATTTTTAAACCCTTTATGACAATATAATCGGCATACTAATTCAAGCTGCAGTTTGCTTGCAAGAGTAGAAATTATATTTACCCTTGAGTTTACAATTTTGGCGTATCTTTTCGATTTTTTATGAAAAGACTCATACTTCGCACACGACAGATATGTTAATGGACCCATAGCTGCAATGCAGTTTGGATAGTGCGTTATTATTAAATGAAATTTAAGTTTCAATTTTTCCTGAAATAATTTCATATATAAAGAATTATGCGACTTTATTAATTGGCGTAAAAGAATAATTTCATCATTTGAAATTGTGTCATTCGTTATGATTTCTATAATTTCAAATAAAGTTGTATATAATTGCCATGCTGGGTCAGACTGTGGAATCTTTTCTCCTTTGATGAATCCAAAATAATTCATGAAAAAAGACATTTGCGCAGATGTTATTGTTATATAGCCACTTTGGATATGTTTGTATTTTAAAGATGATAGTTTATTCCCATGAAGCCTTTCAGAGAAATCAAAATATTTTAATCTATCATTTAAAAGTTCAAATGAGAAATAATTACGTTTAAGAAAATAATCTATAATTTTTGCCATCACATATCGACAGACACTCAAATAAAAATCATGCATTATGTCGCGTGTTAAGTTTAAAATATTGTGAAAGCATGGCAATTGATTAAAAACACATATTTCTTTTACGCCGTGCTCTTTCTTTTGTAAATCCTCTTCGTAATTTGTAATGGTTCTTAATTTTTTCATTTCGATGCAAGAAGTATGAACTTCATATTCAATGAGTTTTTGAAAACTAGTTAAATTCTTAAACTGTTTTTGGTCTGCAGAGAAAGTAAACTGTTCTAAAAATATGTTTTCTAACAAAGATGCAAATCGAGGTGGTATACCTGCTATAGAAAAGTACAGACCCCCAATTTTATGAATACATGCTGCAATGGATAACGGATCATTGATCTCAAAGTCGTAATAGTATAGGAATAATCCTATGTACATTTTCTGTTTAAACTGACTAGATATTGATCGCCACTGTTCAGCATTATAAACACTGGTATACATTTTTCCATTTGACTGAGACATTTCTTTTTCAATGTAATTTATAATTTCAAAATAAACGTTAGGTAGTTCGAAGAATCTTTTTAAAACTTCTCTAATAGGTACTAAATTAGCATAACATATTTTCTTTGTAAATACAGTACTATTCTTATTTTTTTGGTTGTCGCTTATTTCTCCAAGTTTAATTCTATTTGCTTCAATATAAAAACCAGATTGCTTAAAATACTGTAAACGTCTGTATTCTGTACTTGCTTTTTCGAAAACATTTAGCTGTAGAGAATTTGAAATCATTTTATGATACATTGAAGGTAACTGTTGATTTAATTTTTTCGCAAAATATTGGGATATTTCTTCAGTAAATGATTTAAATTCTCCAATAATATCATCGACTACTATGTTAGTTATAGAAGAATTACTATACAATTTTGCAATAAATGCAAACAAAGTATTTTCAAGGGAACTTTCATCTAAAATAGTTGTACTTTTAGATAAAATTTCGCTGTTATCTTTACTTGTCTCTTCTTCCTTACATATGATTTCTTTGGTACCTTTACATTCTATATTTTTCGTTTCTTTAAATTCGATATCTTTCGTGTTCTTAAATATAATTTCTTTCGATTTTAAATCTACATTAAGTGCGTTAGGTATATTCCTATAGATACAATGATGTACGTGTTTCTTAAGAGTCGCTACGGTTGCAAATTTTCGAGAGCATTTTTTATAAATGCATATATAATTTCTTTCAAACGGGTGAAATATTTTAATATGATGCAAAAGAATATCTGCAATGTATAAAGAAGTATGGTTACACAAAGCATAGTTCCAAAAGTTCTTTAAAATATTATTTTAAATGTTTTTTAACTTTATGAACATCTGTTAAAACAGATGGTATTTCTGTATCTAATTTTGTATGTATATTATACAATGCCAACTGAACAAAATAACAAAAATTTTGACTTTCGACAGGGTATTTTTAATTAAATGTAATGTAAATCTTGAAAAGAATGACCACTGCTCTAGAAAGTGTCGGTAAGTCGTACATTACATCATTAACGCGCACGTAACATTTTTCTATGGCTGTAGGACTAGGTCCAACAATAATCATAAAAGATTGAAGAGAGAAACCCATATTTAACATTTCTCTTCTTTTTGTAAGGACCGCATCTTCGATATCTCCAGGAATCTGCACAATTAAAACAAATTATTACACACCTATTTTACATACTTTTATTATTTACATGTTTGAATTGTTTTGCCCACGAGGTAGAGCGGTCAGTGGTGGCGAGAAAGGGCCGCAACTCGACAACACAGTAAGTTCATATAGCATATTGCAGAGCCGAACCATCAGGTGTATAGCCTAAAAGTTGAACAGATATCGCTCAGCATATAGTGTGTCCTCCCCACTTTTCTCTTCGCTCGCAGCAACTAAATGTGCTGATGTGCGGACGCTCGATGTATTCCCCTACTATACCAAGCAGCTACAAAAGTGGGGATTCCAGTGTATATACAGATATTATGTACGCGCATGCAGTGCTCTTATGCGAGTGCGAGGGAGCGAGAGCATCAAAATATTCATAACTGAATCGTTACCTTCACGTTTGTAACCAATCCTTCTACAGCTTCAGCTTTTGAAGGTTTCCAAACTGATTTTAATTTTTTGTCAAATTTCTCCTTGCCAATTTTAATGGAGCTAGAACCTAAGACCGTGGCCATGTGCTTCAACTGTATATATGTTTCAAAATCTAAAAATTAAATTTAATGATTAAAAATAATTTTTCAATGCATAACGCATTTCTATATTTTATTATCAAATTATAAATACTCGAGCCGCGCCATTATTTTTCTCCTCTCTCGTACTCCCGAAGCATGCATATACGGTGCATGCGCGTGCGCACGCATTCTGCGTTTCATGAGTGTACATTTTAAGTAAATAATTCTTAATAGTTAACGAATATTCTTTTTATGCAAGAAACGAAAATTTTTGTTACTGTAAGTAACTGATTCATTAACTGTAAAGAATCCTTTTTCTCAGTGGTGCTATAACCGATTCATCATGCATTCGCGTGTGCAACGATAAAATGCGCTTCACGAATAAAATCAAGCTCTCGAGTCTTTACAAAATAAGAATTTTACCATTTTAATGTTTACTAAATCAATAATTATATATAAGCCGAATCTCGTTATGGTAAAAGCTTCTTCTCTTAATCTCTCAACTGGTATCCGCACCATAATATTATCTGCACGAAAATAATAAAATTTATATTATAATAATTGATGATATAGTTTGATTGATATTAAATATTATTAAATATGTACAAATACTAGAAAGGTATTTAATTATTTAAGCCAAACGAGTAATCTCTACAAATTTCAGCAAGACAACTGTTAATAACTTATCAAGGTAACTCGTAAACTTGTTAACATTGTGTACATCCGTACATATACATTTAATAGATAGTTTGAAATTGAATTTTCTCGTGACATGAGATTATTATTTATTGAACTAAATATTTATTTAAAATAAATATGTTACTTATTATATGCTTCATATAATATATTATGTGATATTTAATTAAATGCATACTACTATTAAATGTTCTGCAAATTGTTCGTTCAACTGTTCATATATATGAACAGTTCGAGCAGTTGAACGAACAATTTGCAGATATATATCACTTATATGTACTGATTTCATTAAAAAACGACTTTGCCATACCAATAAAAGTATACATAATAATAGCATTAGAATCTATTTATAACTGAAATAATGAACAGTTTTACTCGGATAGTACGACGAAGTGACGGAAACCTAAACCGCGTTAAAATAATTTTAAATGACATCAAAGGTAGCGTGATGAATAATGACGCATTAATTAGAGTCAATTAAAAGAATATTATGAAAAGCAAAATAGTTTTTTTTTTGTATAAGTATACTACTATTTTAAGATCGAGCAATAATACACTCATGTTATGATATGGCGTAACCTTCACATTTCAAAACTTGAGCATCCAAAACCATTAAAATATAATACTGCTCAACATCCAACGTTATAGTTGATTTAAAGTTTATTGCACTAACTTCTTAAATTTTCTTAAGTAACATAAATATTTTTTTAATATACTTTATAAGTTCGTTTCAATTCATAATATTTAAAAACTATTCAATATATCTTGGAAACGGACTTATATTTTTCTTCAAGTACATTGTCATGTTAGTTTAGAAAAAGGGATAAATTAATAACACCAGTATAGTATAAAGTGATATTATAAATACATTATGATTATTGTAAATAAAGTTCACGAAAAAAAAGGTATATATATGCGTTATCCTTCTTTTTTTTTATTTATATTGTTATGCACGTGCGCACGCGTGATACGTTAAATCGATTAAAATGCTGTGTCAATTAAAACATTTTTAATTGCAAGTAATGATTAAAATTTGCATTCATTTCTTGTATTTTCAAAGCACTTCATTCATTTTCTAAGTGCTAATTATGCTGATCATCGTTCAAAAGTGGCCGTAAATATATTTATTTTATCGTATCGTTCGCGTTGCCGTTAAAAAGAAAGAAATTTCCAACAAAGAGTTGGAAGCGCGTGTATCGAAAAGGAGAGTCGACTCATTCTATTATATTCGGAGAAAGAGAAGGCCGAAACCGCAGAGCGGCAGCGCGGAGTGGCAAGCGAACGAGGAATCGAACGCAGGATCGAAACGGATTTGGCACGGCGGCGCGCGGTTCCCTCTCGGAAGTAGAGCGGAGACCTGCCGTTACATTAGCCTCTGGTCACGCTGCTCTTGGCGCTCTCGGCTTATAGATCATCTTCCGCGCGCGGATATTATAGCCTTCAGCTCCCGATATAGTCAGCGCGACTCGCTAAAACGATCGCGATCGAGACTCGGAGCCGTTCATCTTTGTTTCACTGCGGCCTCTGTTCCTTGGTTTCCCCGCAGCAGCAGCAGCTATTCCTAGCTCGATTCTGATGAGCGCGAGCCACGGCCGCTCTCGTGATGCTGCACCTGCACCAGCACCAAAACAACGAATTACGGTATACTCTAGCTGATGCTAATTGAAAACGCAGCGTTAAGTAACGCTAAATAATGCCAGCTCGCGCGAGCAGAGGACGGCATTCTTCTCGCTTCTTTTATTACCTTTAGCCACGCATGCACCAGTGCATGTTGCAATACGTGTGCTCGAGCTCTGGCATGCATCTATAGTGCATATAGCGACTGACATAACTCCAGCGATGTTGCATATAGCGTATGATTTGAAAAAAGTATAATTACATCCGAATGAATATAGTCGAAATAAATGAAGGATAATAAGTAAAAGGAGTTAAATCGAATTTATATATATTTGGAAAAAAAAGCACTACAGAGTCCTCCACCCCGCAAGTCTCCATCATCGTTAATTTTAACATAACTGCGCTGACCACTTTCACGAGCGAAGCAGTAAAAATCCTGCGAAATACTTTGAAAGTATATGTATACGAGTATAAAGATTAGTTTGGCTCGAGCGCGATACACTCGCGGCCACCGCTTTGCCATACGATCGAGCTCGATTCAATTAAAAATCGCATGCATGCGTGCGGGGGCTCGTCATCAGCGGAAGCGTTGCGCAAGCCTCGAGTCGAGGAGCGCTGATGCTTCGAGACGCGCTGCGCGGCAGGCTTCCCCGCGGCTGGCTTCCCCGCGGCTGGCTTCCCCGCGGCTGGCTTCCCCGCGGCTGGCTTCCCCGCGGCTGGTGCGCACTTTATGGCTCAGCAAAGTCGCTCGCTCGATTATGCTGGGCCTCAGCGAAAATCAAACTTATGCCGCGCCGCGCACCATTTATAAGGGCACGTCGAGCTCGTATATGTATAGCTGTATAGCCGTATAGTACGTAGCGAGTGCGCGAGAGCGAGGGACGACCGCCCATGTACGGCGCACCAGCCGCGACATCATGAAAAAACACCGAGAAATAAGGTGGAGGAGGCTCGGGAGAAGGAGGAGGAGATGGAGGAGGAGATGGAGGAGGAGAGGCGAGCCAAGGCGAAAACAAAGCGAGCGAGAGGCGATCGAGCGGCTTCAAATTTGGAATTCGTCCCTCGAAAGCAGCGGCGCAGCCTCGTGCCTCGGGCATAACGTAATCTCCCGATCGGCTGCTGCTCTGCTGCGACTTTGAGCAGGACGCGGAGAGCAAAGGCGAGGCGCGACGTACCCTCGAAAATGCACTAACTCGGCCTACATCCCACGCACACCGCGAGCTCCCATTATTCCGCGGCCATTATAGCTCTTCTATGCAGACACTGCGGCACGTCGATTGTCTCGCCCATGAGTGGCTGAGTGGCTACAGTCACTGGCCAATAAACCCAAATTTGGATTAGCTATATAGTAAAAAGACGCTTGGAGGAACTTGTTTCCTCAGAGATATGCTTGCAATCGCAGCTGTCTAGAAATGACAAAGGAATATTTTCACTGCTAAGAGAAACCATAACATTACAAGCAGTATAACTGATGATTAATTTCCTTGACCATGACTATACCAATGTCTTTGATTTCTTATCTAAGTTGATATAAATTAAACAGTTACATATAAATTACTGCTATAATAATACACAGTTTTAAACGTGTTGTGAACATATACTTACATTTTTCGCCTGCTATCGTGATCCTGTTATAATGGATTTTTTTTCAATATTTTTAAAAAAACATAAACTAAAAAACCTATGGATTTTAAATATAACAATTAAGATTTATTTAACCAACTTTACTTAAATAGTATCATGTTAGACACATACAAACTATTACTTTAAAATCTTACCTCTATTATTATGAATATAATTAAAAATTATTTCAAAGTAAGTGGCTTTTAAGTTATATTAAAACATAAAATGAGGATTTTACGCTTACCATAATTTTATCTCATTACCACAATTTGCTAGTTGGAATTAATTTTAAATTTTTAATAGGTTCCTAAATAACAGTCTAAAAACATTGTAAAAATTGTTTTTGTTTATGGTTCTTCAAAGGGACATTGGTTAAAATTAAAAGATAAACAATGACAGAAGTGCGAGAAAATGAAAAAAAAATCACTCGGTATTTGTTTACTTCGCTATTGGAATGTCAACATTGAGTCGTCCAAGTTTATATGAATAAGTATCTATATGTATAGCGATCGCCAACGAGCAAAAGACGGAGGGGAGCGGACGTGGGCTTTGCCTCGAAAAAAAGGCGAAAGAAAACACACGAAGAGCCTTGTACCTCGCTAAGGACGCCACTGTTTACAAGGCAGTATTATAGGTAGTATTATATAGGGAGTAGATCGGCAGCAGGTAAGCGAGTCGAGGAGGAGTACTTGTGGCGGCGGCGGGC
>UELU01073187.1:0-11694 GCA_900490025.1 Megastigmus dorsalis | reverse complement strand
AGTGCAGACCTCGAGAACCCGAGATCGCGCAGTTTACTCAACAGTCTCGAAGGAGAGATGGTGTCAAACGCCTTACTGAAGTCAAAGAGCAACAGCAAGGTGATCATCCTTCTATCAATGTCTATTCGTATGTCGTCAGTCAGCTTAAGCAGGGCTATCTGAGTACTGTGATGCTGTCTGAACCCTGCCTGTAAAGGATCGAGAATGCCGGTCCTGGAGAGATAGTTGGTGATTTGAGAGTGTGCAATCTTCTCGAGTACCTTGGAAAGGAAGCACAGTAGGGCGATAGGACGAAAGTCAGAAGCTATAGATGGGGTGGAAATCTTTTTTAAGGCCACTAACTGAGCCCGTTCCCAAGCACTCGGGAAGACTCCCTGAGCAAATGAGGAGTTAAATAATCGGACTTTATAATTCCCCAACACTGGCAGAGACTTCACCACAACACTATGCGGTATGTCATCTACACCCCTCACCTGAGATGTAAAGTGAGAAATGGCGAGAACTACATCTGGAAAAGTAACTGGATGAAATGTAAAATCATCAGATGCAGACTGTATGATGTTTAATATGCAATCTATATCCTCATTGGGCGCGATTGACACCCCCGCAAAGTGTGTGTTGAGCTGGTCCGGGGTGAAACCATGTAGCTCCTTCTTGCTTTTCGGCAGGAGGATTACGCATTTTCCTCCAAATATCCTTTCCATGATCAAGAGCGTCAGAAAGCTGGTTACTAAGACAGGAGGTACGCTCTTGATCCATGAGCACCTCGACGTCATTGCGTAAATGAAGAAATTCGTCCAGTAGAGCGGCACTCCCAGTCCTTTTATACCGTCTATGCGTGGCGTTACGTTTGTTGATGAGTTACAGTTTTTAACGGTGCAAGTTCATTTAGAGCCTCTAACAGATTGACACTAAGACATTCAAGCGCCCCATTTATGTCAAAGTCAGAATCTAAGGTATTTAGAGAGAGCGACGACCAATCGCAGCGGCACAAGAACTCACTGAGCTCCACCGAGTTTATATTATTATAATTTCTAAAACTGAAAGTTTCCTTGGGAGGAAATACCAATTGAATGTCGATGGTATAGCATCTATGATATTGTGCCTGCTGCGAAAGGGCGCTAGACTGTTCACATAGTCCAGTACCGTATCGTTATCGTCCACAAACTTTATACACGGAGAGAAATTTGGAAAGGATTTATGTCAGTAACCATGGACACCTATTTCTTCAATTGTCAGTCGAGACATTTAGTGTCAACAGAGGAGGCTATGTTCTTCAATGCAGTGCCGAGGTGCTGGGCCTCGGCCGATGGGAAGAAAATCCGCCCAACTGCCGAGGCACAAAGAAGTAGAAAGGAGGGGGTAATGTTTTGATGAGTGTTTTGTTTACAACTATATATGTGCTTTCTCCTCTTCTTTTTCTCTCTCCTCTTCTTCACTTTCTTTCTAATTCTTCGTGCCTCGGCAGTTGGGCGGATTTTCTTCCCATCGGCCGAGGCCCAGCACCTCGGCGCTGCATTGAAAAACATAACCTCTACAATTGACACAAAATGTCTCAACTGACAATTGACGAAATAGGTTACAATGTTATTAACATAAATCCTTTCCAAATTTTTCTCCGTGTATCGATTCATGTGTGAGATGCATCGGTATGGTGCGTAGTAGCTACATACTTCAAAATTCCGAAATAAAAGGACTGTAAATATAAACCAGCTAGAATTAAATGGCTCTAGAGCCATTTAATAACACACCCATCATCCTTTATCTTTAACCTTCTGAATAATGAAACTCGCGCTATAAAATTATTCCTCCACACTAAAGCTTTGCACACATCAACTGTACCTATAGTATCTTGAGCTTTTTTCATTTTGTCATCCTCTTTTTTCATGAGCACACGGAACAGTCCGGTTCTCCCTCTCTCTTTTTCTCGCACTCTCTCATCAACATCGTCTAAATTATTCTCTCCTTCTTTATTCCTATTCCTGGAAGCCAGGCAGGGCTCGCATTTTTAAAGGTCCCTGACATAGTCCTCCGACTCCCCCCAACAGCTTCTTCTTTCTTCTCCAACGCGAGTATTTGCATATTGAATCGCGAGAGCTTGATTTCACGAGAAAGAGGAAGAGAACGCGAAGCGCTTACTATACTGCGGTTGAGCTACTCTTCGATCTTCGAACGTGAAATTTAAAAGCTCGACCGCGTACACTCTCGCTCCGCGCGCCTCTTTCTACTCGAGGTCTTAAAAGCATCATATTTTATACGCCTCCGTGAGTAGACTCATCTTTCATCTCTCTTTCCGCTCTTTCTCCTCTCTCTCTCCTCTCTCTCCTCTCTCTCTTCTCTCTCTCTCCTCTCTCACTCCTCTCTCTCCCTCGCTCCTGCTTCGACCTGTGCAGCTTCTATTATCATGAAAATGTCCAAAGGGATCTTGTTCTAAAGCTGCGCTGGAGTGAGAGCTCACTCTAAGAGAATGGTAGTTTCACTTTGGACTAGAGCGTCCTCGTTAATTTTGCAATGGTACTGTATTTGCTCTTCGGAGAAACTCGGGAGTAACTGAATTTTAATTATACGTTACTCAGAGGTGTGGAATTAATGAAATTCTTAAAATGGGAATAATTGCTTCTGCCTGACAGACTAAAGCGTAGAAGGTTCAAGGTGTAAAACACAATGACTTTTTAGTTCTTATGAACCCTACTTGTAAAGTATATTTAAATCAAATTGGCTGTACAGTTTTGTATATATTTTTATGATTATAAGTCCTTTTAAATTAATTTGATAGCTATTGATTTTGATTTATTTTCTCGAATGTTAATATTTGCAAACTTTATTTTTAATAAAAACTATTACAAAATAAAGCTATCGTAATACATGTACTATTTTGCAGATGACTGCACTTAAAAATAGTATCGAAACTTTTATCTCACCCAAGTAAGTAGTCCCCTCAAACCGTCTAAAGTACAGAAAAAGCCAGTTCTTCTGGTGCGTTTATCATGTTTCTACTGTAAAGGATTTTCTCATTGGTTACGACGTTATGATATTATACGATCCAAGGGTGTATATGTGTATCGACACGAAGGCTGGAAGTGTGCCGATTACGCGCTCCACTGGCCTTCGATGTCTTCATCGGGACCTTGAACTTTAGGAGGTGCTTACTCACGTGTCTCGCTGCGTCTTGTTTCTATCCGATTCTCCTATGTCTTTGATACTCCATTTCACGTCTAATCGATTAGTGCTGCATAGATATATTATTATTTTGATAGTTTTATTGCAGCATTTGTATCAAAACGCTATGTAGTTTATAATTCGAGTGTTTACATTACTTACAGCTGTTGGTTTATGGAAGTTGGTAATAATTTATGTGTAAAACATATTGCGAACATTTATGTTCAATCTGTAGGTTCAAAGTCCAAAATTTGAGAATCTGTTTTACTTATTCTGTACGTATGAGTTCGTCACTCTTAAGTTCGTTGCCCTGCAGTTAATGTGTTTTTTCTCTCTCTACGTGGATCCACATACTTGCGAAATGTATACAGGTCCCAGAGCATTCAGGGCTAATGGATACCCAGATCTTTACAGATTTGGTAATGGTGTAATAAAAAAGATGGTTTGGACGTGACGTTAATCACATCACTCCCTCGTGTACCGTTGGCTACGAGAAAGATGGCGGAATGGAATCTTAAGACTTCTCTACGCAAGTTTTGCAAGCCGTAACTCTATCCGGAATTTCATGTCCATATGTTTTTGGTCATAAAATAATGCGAATCATAAATCATTGGAGTTTAAATAGATATTTTGTTTGTTCTGTATAAAGTATGAGCGTATTTTATTTTCAGGAATACTTTACATGTAAAAAGAAAGAAATTTCAATCACGATATTATTTCACTTTTTCTTGTTTTAAGTATGTCATGCATATTAAGTACTCGCATTTGGATACGTAACATCTTTACTAGCAGTTTTAATCATTTCGTATCTTTTAATGACTTTTAATTTATTCTATCATTTCCGTTGTTGGTCTTGTGCAAATACTTTTAAATACCAATTTTTGCCGAAAAATCGTAAAAAAGAAAGTTTTCTCTATTCCTCTTCTTATACCTTTCGTGATTTTGATCAGTCTTGCAAGCCTAGCTAATTTCTTAGGTCGACCTTGATTTACGAGTTCCGAGTTGAAGATTACGAGCTTTTAAGTGTTCTTCTTAGTCAGGATTAGAAGTATTCGAAATACAAAGATCAGCTTTAAAGATAAAATTTACTGTTGAATTTACTCATAGTATCTCCAGCCATCAAATTCTTTCTATTAATTAAAACGGACTTTAATGATCCGCGTCACGTAAATGAATTTATTAATAGTCATATCAAAAGGAGAATATTCGCTAATAGTGTTTATCTTATCCAATCATTTCATAAATTATTAATTTATTGAACTTTATTTTGAATTTCTTTATGTAAAAAAGTCTGATGATACTGAAGTTAGCAGGTAGGTAAGTATTGTTAATAATAATTGTACTATTATTAATAATATTTCTCATTTTTAGAAAATCAACAGCCTTAGTATCTGAAATATTCGACTCGAAAGGCAGAATATTGCATAGCAGGATCTACTTACGTCAGTCTGTATTCGGGTCTTAGGTGGTATAGAAATAAGCAGAGGCTATCTAGAGGCTTATTCTTTCTTAAAATAGTGTTTATGTCAAAAAAAAATTACTGATAGCTAATTTGTTTATTAACAATGATTATATTTATTTATACGTTATTAATATATGTATCTATGTTATATATTTGTAGTTTATAATGTACTAAAAAAGTGCGAAGCAAATTGCGTGTCAAGTGTAAATTCTCAGCGATCCTTTACTAATTTTAACATAAATCATTAGAATATAAAAACACATCGTTTCATCGATAAGAAAAATATGTACATGAAAGAAGCGGTGAAAGGTCTGACGTTGAATGAGTCTGAAGAAATAATCTTCTATCTTGCAAGTTAAAAAGAGGCTTGCCAAGACTCTTCCAGCGTTAAAAGACAAATAAGGTCTCATGCTGTCCAGCAGACAGCCGACGCCACCGCAAGATTGGTCCAACGCATAATAGTGCACACATGCAGAGTCGCACTGAGGGATGAAAGAGAAGGCCCGAAGACGAGGCGAGAAATAATAAACGAGACCATTAACTCTCGGTAGCTATTTTCTCTCTCGCGAGTGGAAAAAAAAAGGAAGAGGTGAAAAGAAGAAGTGAGCGGAGAAGACGAGGGAGACGAGGAATGTTAAGTAAGCGAACAACGATAAAGCACTGCGGCAGATGGGTGAAAACTTTCTTTTATTTTTTTTCTTCGTCCGAATGTATAAGAATTCGGCGGAAATATTTGTTGTACAAACATGATAATAAGTGTTTCTCCATTTATTAAATGTAAGTCTATAAATTTTCATTTCTAAACTCCTTTCTTGCGAATGCTAAGCTAGAAATATTATGCTTGGTAAATAAAATAAAGTAATAATTTTGACAAATAACATTGAACTTGATGTGGAATAGTCCCCAGGTACGCACATAAAGGAATAATCAAGCACTCTTGTTACACTATATACGCCTTTTTCAAGCAGACGATTGTCTTCGGTGTACGGGGTTCTTTCGTTCCTTTTATTTCTTTTTCTCATCATTCCATGCATAGGTCCGGTCATTATCGATGTCGTTAGAGTCGAAGTCGGTGATAAAGCTGCAAAAGCTCTTTTTTTCAAGGAACAATAAAAAACATGGTGGGCTTTCTTTCATTGGAGTCGTTCTTTTTTTCAGCTGGCGTGGTAGCGAGCTGCTATTCGCGGAGGTTACGAAAAAATTGTTCCTTTTATAATGAGGCAGATTTTATAATGACGTAGCACCTTTGTCTCTATTTCACTATCGCATCTATATTTACTCTTCGGCTGACCTAAAATATAAGTCGGACTTCATTTATGTGAAAACAAATGTTTGCATGGATGTGACAAAAGGCTGATTGTGTATGAGTGTGCGTCATTTTTTTCTTAGCTTGTACCTGTATCGTGAAGTTAATCAAGACATTATATCAAGCATACGGTTCTCGAAAAATGTAAAAGGGCTTATATCGAAGATCTAAAATTTTTCAGAGTAATAATTTATTATATCAAACATCAAAGTCAATAAAGAATCAAATGGTTCGCTTAAAAATCCAAGCACGAGAAGAGTGCACATTCGAAATGCTTATACGTTGACAACAGGAAGAGGAAATATAATCTCCCTTAGATGAAAAGGATGATCTCATAGGATTAATTCAATTTTCCGCCTACAGAAATGACAACTGGTGAAACATATATACAAATACCGTAAACCCTTCCATCAACGCATCAAAATCTCCTTATAATAATTAACTAACGTATACCCTAAAAAAGAGTCAAAGAAAACATCGATGAAGGCAGCAACAGCACGAGCTAAGCGAATCGGCGCAGACTTTGATGTTGACGAATCGCTTTTAAATATCCCCCGAAAGAGAGAAGTAAGGGTCGAGGTTAGGTCACGAGGGTTCGAGGAGAGAGGGGCGATAACGAAGCGAGAATCAATTCGTAATTACCCTTGTAGCCGACAACCCTCCTGAACAGCCGAGAGATAATGTAGGTGGAAAATACGTCGGCATGTATCGCGCGATGCGTGACTACATATGTGCGTATATATGGACCATTACGTGCGAACTCAGAGCGGATGATGAATTGTTTCTTGCTGTTATTAAAATATGTGAATCTGTAAGACTAAATTAAGAACAATTCAAGGCCCTTTATTATTTTACATTTTAAAAATATCAACAGAATAATATACTAAACATTAAATTTCGGCTTAATTCTCTTAGCTAGTTAATTATTAACTGAATTAATTATTAACTGAAAATTATTAAAAATACTGGTTTTAATTCTTACTTGGTTTTCATTTTCTGAAGCCATATAGTGTTATCAAACGATTGACAATCAAAACAGATGAAATTATAAAATAAATTAAAGTATGTCACTAAATTAAAATTATATAAGGCTATATTCTTAGAAAGTGGCTTATATTTAATGGTGTTTTATATCGTTTTAAACTTGACATATATAATAGTGTAATATTTTCATTGAGTTTCTATATAAATAAAGACCTGAGATGTTGCCCTTTTATACGGCACCGAGGACATATTCATAGTCACCTACACACATATATAAGGGAAGTTGGTTGACTTCTAGGGGAAAAAATGCGCAGGTCTGAAAGTCATGCGTAGATTCATTTTCCTCGCATCAACCCTGTGGATTTATGTTTGTGTATCTGTCGCGCAACCCCTTGTTTCTTTTTTCTCTCTCCTACTTTCCGGTTTTTATCCGTAGTAGCGTGAGGAATGAATTGAATGAAGTGGACGCGGGTCGTGGGGTGCGGAGCGTGGCGAAATGTATTCGGAGGATATTTAGAAGTGGAGTAAAAGGATACTGTTGCGTTTCTTTTCTTTTTTCATCCATTCGGGTTGTCAGTAGATATGATTGTTAGTTTCATTATTATTAATTAGAATTGATGGCTTATTGCGAGTGATAATAATCTATAGAAGAAGTGACGTGTTTAGAGTATATCAGATTTATGTATACGCATGTAAAACGAATTCTAAATACATCCTACGGGCTTCAGCAATCTATCAACTTATATTAGTATTTAATTTTAGCGTTTATATTACTAGGATATTAGAGATGACTAATATTTTTAAAAGTGTATATTCTTTGTTTTTTTATGGTAGAGGACAATAAATTTATTAAAATTTATATCCAATCACATAAAATATATATATAAATGATTAGTTTCACAAATGTTGGTACTCACAATATTTTTTACATATTTAATAATAGTTAATGCTGCAATTAATTCTATTTTCCAATGAATATGCATGCAATATATTGCGCTTGTAGATTTCTAGAATGAATAATAATTATTGTAGCTAATTATGCTAATAACAAATATTACCATAATTCATGCCAATATTTTACATTATTTAATTACATGATCATCGGGAAAATCATAGTTAATTAATTATCATTTTGAAGAACAAAAATATTGATTTCCGTAACTTGAAAAATGTTATTGATTAAAAATCGAGTAAAAATCCAGATAGTTTTAATCTGTTTTGTAATTTTAAGCTGTTCAAAACTAATATTTGGTAATTTTAACCTTGCCAAATAGTAAATTTACCTCAATTGTATTGAGTTCGTTACAAGCGTTCATTTATCAGAAACAGTCATCGCTAATTATACCAACCTTCGATTTCATGTAATTTCTCCCTTTACCCTCCATTAGTCCGACGTAGACCCGCATTCATTGCATTATGCGGAAACTACTTTTCTGTGCGTAGTTTTCCCTCCGCTAAGAGTAAAAATGCAAACCAAGAGGGGAAAAAATAAAAGAGTAAATGAGCTTGATCGATCAATCGGCTTTGAACGGGAGCTGCATAGGGTTATGTACGCGAGAAAGAACCGGAGATACTCTCCGCCTTTTTTACAAAACAAGGATAGAAGAAGCCAAAGTGCATTGGCTACTTTGCGCTGAAACGCCGAAGAGAATTCGTCGGAACGATTTGCGTATTGATTTTCACTTTGTTTCAATTTGCTCCTTTGAAATTTTTCTTTTTTTCTCTCCCTTTTGTTTAGCTTCGTTCGCGCTTCCAAATGTTGGAACTTGGGGTTGAGTACATTCATTGCAAATTAGCGTAATTATTGCAGCTTATTGATAAAAAGAATTGAACAAAGCGAACGCGTGGTTATTTATATTATATTTATATTCGAAAAAAATTGACTCGTCTGCGGGTAGAAAAACTTTGAAACAAGATATACGTCAGTGTATGAAATTTAATTAAATATATCCAGTAAAAAAAGTAGAGGCAAGTGAAATTTTATTAAAACTTGAAATTTGCTTGAAATTTATTTATAAAGTAGCTCGCTCCTATATCAACTGCAACGCGCATTCGTATTGCCTGTCTCCTTCTCGCTAACTCGGAGTCGTCGACCTCCTCATGCCGGAGATAGCGACAAAAGAGGTATATGAGTGAGTGAGTGAGCGAATGAGGGAGAGAAAACGCTGATCGATACGCGTCATAACCGTTTGTAACAACTTCCGAAACTCGAGGAAGTAGCGTGTACATAACCTACGCCCTTGCCGATAGTATACGTGGGAGAAGGAAAGAGTATATATATATATATGTATATATAAAACGAGGAAGGGGCAGAGAGAGAGGTGAAGAAGAAAAAGAAGAAGCGAGAAGAGATATAGCACTGCAGTCCCGCCGCGCCGCCGCTCCGTCTGCCTAAGTCTCTGGCGTATAACGCAGTAGAGGCTTGCCATGAAAAGTGTAAACGTCCTGCGCTAAGTAGATGTGCCTCGAGTGAAGCGTCTTCCGCACTGCTTGTGTATGCACAGCGTGACTAGTATATGTGCTACAGCAAGAGAGAGAGAGAGAGACAGAGAAAGAGAGAGAGAGAGAGAGAGAGAGAGAGAGAGAGAGAGAGAGTCGATCTTCATCTCAACCGCAAATATTGGATCGACAAGATCCGCCGAGGATCCCAGATATTGCTCGCACAACATCCCCCGGCGATGCTTTTGATGCTTTCTTAACCCACCCTGGGTAAAGGACGCTCGTAGCCTATCTACTTCCCGCCCTCCTCTGAATCTCTATATTTCATTAAGGAACGGCGCCAAGAGGCTGATGCCGGTATGTTTTGCTGATGATGCCACACTCTGGCTCTCTCTCTCTCTCTCTCTCTCTCTCTCTCTCTCTTTCAAAATGCTGACTTTGGTAATTGCAAGAATTTAGACGCGTTGTTTTTTTATTTAATGGTTTGATTGACTATCTGTGTATCTGGGAAGACTTTCACTCAATTGTATTTAGCGCTCCTCGTTAACGAAGACTATTGATTTATTGTAAGAGTATTTAATAGTGTTGATGAAAAGTCGATGATAGTAACATTTAGGCCTTAAACGCTTTCATCCTTTCTTGTCATAAAATCGTATTCTTTTATCAAAATCCTTTAATATCTTCTTTAATACTTGGTTTCACTTGTTCTTTAAAAAAATTCAAATTTAAACATTTACAGCATTATATCCTGGGCGAGATTTAATGAAAAATACAAATTTCTAATTTCTTTAACTTATTAATCAGAATAATTTCAATTTGGGAACAACTTTTAAGATTCTGCTTAATGCACAAATCTAATTATATTCAATGGCCGAAAATCAATGTGAATTCCCAATGGACTTTTAACCACTGTTCATGTCACTCATTAATTCGCATCTGAATTTTATTTTTCATAAAAGACTTTTTCAAGCACCAACCAGTATTGAATTAACTAAACTTAGTGAAAATATTGCAAACCAGAATCAAATAATGAGTGAGAAACAGATGAGATGCAAATAACTGGTAATGTGTGCGCAAATAAAGGCATTCGAATTTCATCGATTTTCCAGTCCTTTGACTGTAAGTATCTATCATCGTGAAAGCGGCGCTTGTGAGCCAAGCGAACCGCTTATAACCTGGTAAACTCATAGAAAAATCAATCGATCTTCATCGTGACCGGGATGGGGAAGGAAACTTTAATTTTTCGATAACCGATTTTTATTAATTGATTGTTCAAGCGAAAATTCACCGTCTCACTATTATCGTTCGAGGCGAGAGAGAGAGAGAGAGAGAGAGAGAGAGAGAGGGGGTAAAGTTCGACCAAGCGCGAAAGTAGAGTAGTTATTGTTACGACTCTGTCTGAAAGTTTTAAATTATTTTTGCAGGGTCTCTTGGTTGAGACTCTCTCTGTCTCTCTGTGTCTTTCCCTCTCTCTCTCTTACTCTTTTTTTTCGGCTATTAATGATTTCTTCTTGTTCTCATTTTGTTGGTCTTTCTTCCGTATTTTCGAATACATATTTCGCGAGCGCTAACGGAATTAATCGGAAAATTGTGCGGGACCTATGGGTAAGCGTTTATGGAGTGAATTAATACTAGGGAGGATGTTCAGTATTACTAGAAACTTTAACAGTAGTCAGCTTTTACCCTGTCTAACATTTAGTTGAAATTTTCGATAATTAGCATGGACATCTTTTGCGATGATATATAACAGTTACCGTGCACTATCGACAATGCGTATGACGAGTCTTTGAATATAAATTCATTGAAAATTATTCATGAACTAATTTCGATCGAAATTAATTGTTGCAGAGTAATAAGACTTTCAGAAAGAAAAGTCAGCATAAAAATAATATATCTTAATGTTTCTTTCTGACTTAATTCATTAAATTTCGCAAACAAATATCCCTCCAAATAGTCTGCATTATCAATAATTCACGCACGCATAGACAATTTCTCTTACATATCGCCTTGTGACTATTGCCGATTCATTAATATTAGGGTAAGTGTGTCAGTTCCTGTGCCCCCCCCTGGTTATCGTGTGCTAAGATTATTTATTCTTCTATTAAAATATAGTTTTACTAAATCACTCATTATTCATTATTTTAATAAAATTTAAATAAAAATCTTCATATAGAAACTGAAAGTATAATTTACAATCATTTACAAAATATCAAAAATAATGTTTCAAATTTCTAGTGACGATTTGACATGATTTTTCTGTAAATCTTACCGAAAAGCTTAAGATGCACCGCATAAATGTGAGTGTGAAACTCAGTAAATAAAAGGTTTCGAAGGCGGAAAAATG